>JASKGO010000361.1:0-31661 GCA_030556065.1 Holobus sp. GC000080
TTATTTATTATTTATACGCAATTTTAAATAATAATAATAATAACTGTTTTTATTTGTAAAAATAATTTTACAAATTGGCCATCGACCATCGGTCCTTCAGCCAACACTATGAAAATTTTATTAAAAATTAAATAAAATACAAAAAAATAAAATATCAATGCATTTAAAATCAAATCTAAATAATTAAAATTTAAATTTTTCATTAATAACAAGGAAAAAACATTTTTAAAATGGAATAAAAAACAAATAATAAAATAAAGTCTTTAAAAATTAAATAAATCAATTTCTAAAAATTTCAAATTAAAGTTAATTATTAAATTTAAAAACATTTCTTATTCAGTTAAAAATGAAAAACTTGCAAGAAACATTAAATTTTTTTACAGCTAATTTAAAGATTTCATTGCATCTGAAGAAAATTGAAAATTAAAAATTTTATTTAATTAATTAGAAAAATTCTATTGAAAATTTTAAAATTTCATTGCATCTGAAGAAAATTGAAAATTAAAAGTGTTATTAAATTAAATTATAATAAATTTTATTAAAAACGTAAAGCAGACTATAAAAATAACAATAATATCTAATTACGTAATTTCAGCACCTGTTTATTCGGATAGCTCATTAAAACATAAAAATAAAGAGCCGAGAGAGTTCACGATATAATTGAAAAACGTGTCCGTTGCACGTGACACAAATAAAAAACTCGAATTTCCCTCAATCCGAACAGAAAACGCAAAAATAAAATAAAATAAAATAAAATAAATAAAAGAAAATACATTCAACTATGTAGAATTTCAAGTAACTTTAAATATGTTTTTACAATTTTATTATTTATTCTTCCACGAAATCAAAATCAATAAATCCAAATGATTTATTTATTTACCACAATTACAATTTACAACCCTATTCAATTATTTTCCCCATATAGAGATATATGTAATATGTATATAGCAAGTAAGTACTGAGAGTAAAATTACACATTAGATGAAAACTAAAGTTATAAATTTCAGCATACTTGCATGAAATTAAAGCCGAAGACCTATAAATTCATGCGGATGCGAAGCAAACACGGGAAATTACAAACCGTTGTTGGAGAAAGTCTAATTGCTGTGTGTGTATAAGAAACTACCCCACACTTACTAAACTATAGCACATACAATATATACAACTTATGTATCATATAGTATACATGCAGAATAGATGAGTCGACAAAATGATGAGTCAAGTTTGAATCATTAGCAGTACTTCCACTACCACTACCACTACCAGTGCCTTTAGAAAACGCGGGTGGAAGCAAAAAATAGAATAGGAAAAAAAAAAAAACAAGTTTGCCATTTACAAGTCATCGGGGATGTGCGTTCGTTCCATTATCGATTCGCATAGACGTCTATAATGAAGTAATAAATGTTTGACTCTATGGCCAGGACGAACCCAAACGCTTTAATATTTATTACGTGCTGTTGATGGGCGCCAGATCAATCGAATATCGAATATACTACACATCGAAAAGGGACGCTCAATGCTCGTAAAAGTTGAATGTTGAATGTAAAACATCCCTCTATATTTATATACAATTTTTTTTTTTAATTGTTTTTAAACTGTTTTTCCAACAACCTCAACGTAATTTTATATTATAATTTCATTGATTAATAAAATTCATTTCAGTTCCTAGTTGGGTTATTATAAATTTGGAATTAGCACTGCGGGGGTGTGCAAAGGGAGAGCGGCTTTAGGCGACTGAGAAGCTCGTCGCTTCTTAATTAAATTTAATCTACGGTTGTGGAGTATCTCAGTTGCGGAAATTAAGCTTAAAAAGTTTAAACAATGGAGCGCGCCGAGCGAGATTGTATTATAACAATCGCTCATTGCGAGATAATAAGTGGCATGATAAATATCTTAATGAAAATTATGTGCATTCGCTGAGCGGAATTTGCGAATTCCATTAATTTTCGCTAGTCAAAAGATTTCGCGAAACGATATATTTTGGATTTCTGTTTAATAATTTAATTAATTCCGTTGAAGAAATTGTTTTAGTTTGATATTTTGTTTAATTGTTCTTTTTTATATTTAAAATCAATTTAATGAATTTCATTAATTGTATAGAATTTCCGAAGGAATTAATTATTATTTATCAAAACTTAAAAAATCGAAAAACTACAATTGAAATATTTAAAATTAAAAATTGCCATTGGAGATTTCTTATTAACTTTCGAAAACTTATTATGCCGGGAAAATATGCAAACAGCAGTTTATTATCTTAATAACATATAACATATTTTCAAAGTTATTTCTTACCGCTATTTTCTCGCACAATTAATTAACCGTAAAATAGCTTTTTAAGCCTTAGAAAATCACTTCTCTTACCTCTGCATGCCTACAAGAACAAAAACTCATTTCTGTTAGAAAGTAATAAATAAACTTATTTAAATTTTGCAAACGAAAAAAAAACAGTGGAAAAACATTACAAACGCCGTAAAATTAATTTTAAATTTTAAATAATAACAAAACTTGTTTTAGTATTTTGCTATTCCTTAAATTAGAAATCTGTTTTTCTTTTATTTAGAATACAGAAAAATCAAACAAAGTAGAATAAACTTTCCAAACTTTTTTAAAAAAAAAAAAAAAAAGTCTTCAAGAAAATAAGAATGAAGCAAAACGCTATGAGGTTTCTTATCAGACTTCATCTGTGAAGTGTCATCGACGTGAACTGCGTATAAAAGGTGTGCCTTTACGTGAAAGAAAGCTAAAGCTCACTTATTTCCGCAGTTCCGCAGCAAAAGCACCAAAGCTGCTCGGTACACAAACTTCTTTCTATTCAATGGTTCAATGGCAATAGTAAAGGTATGGAGAGACCATCTCAGTCAGACGATAACAGATTAAGGGAGTAAGAGAGATGGAGGGATGGAAAAGAGTGTGCGTGTGTGTGTTTGTGTGTGCAGAAATGTAAAGCTGCCAGCGGCATATAAGGTAGCTGTAATAGTATGCTGCTGTTGATGCTGTGCTGAGCTTCGAATCCTGCTGCCATTGTGGAGAGTGACTCGCACTTGATTGAAAATACTTTTTATAATAATAATGATGTTGCAGCAGGAGAACGGATGCCGGGAACAGATGCCATTTTATTTACTGCAGCGTGCACATAGAGAATTACTATACACTATGCTATGATGCAATAGGAAAACGGAGTTAGGCTAACAGCGGCAGCGGCAGCGGCGGGCGTATACAGAGAGATGAAAGAAAAACCGCGGAAACGTAATCGAAGCCGGGGCCGTAAAAACAAAAACGATCACGTCAAATCGAATTAGAATTGATCGCGTTTTGACCTACATTCAGCGATCTGTGGCCCATCCATCGAATTGGATTGGCCATAGGCCATAAATCACCGGAAAGTATCATCAAAAGACCAAATAAAATGTGGGTTTTGTAAGCGGTTTAAGTTTAACCTTTTTTTTTTGCTGTTTCTGTTTCTATTCCAATAAAAAAAATACTGTATTTTTATTTTATTTCTTTTATATTTATAAGTAATAAATAAGAATTGTAATAATTAAAATTGTTTTTGTTGATGTTTGGTGTTTTAAATTAAAATAAATGCGGATTAGTAAAATTGCAAATATTTTGTTTTGTAAAATAAAAGTTTATAATTTTTTTTTCAACATAAAAACAAATGTTTTTTTAATATTTTCTGATATTATTTAAAAGAGCAATAAGTGTAGAAAAATAATAAGAAACTTTTATAGAATTACAGAAATTATATTTTTTGCTATAAGCAAAAGCTCCCAAAATGTACAAAAACCGTTATAAGAGGAGCTTTTTTAAATAGAGCTTGAAGTATTTTACTGAATTTTAAAAATTTAACATTTTTTTAAAGACAATAAAATTACCTTTCCCCATATATTCCCCATCCATATACAATAAATATTTCAATTAAAAAAAAAGCATTAAAATAAAACCACTTTAATTTTTTTAATCGATTATGTCAATAAAAAAGAAAGAAAAAAGTTAAAGCGAAAAACGAGACACCAAAAATTGAGTCAACCATTTACCCCTCATTGTTTTTCATACCTGATTAGGTCTTCTTAGTCCACCCAATGATCCGTAAAACGAAAGTCCATTTAAATATCACTGCAAGACATTCAAACAACCCTCCTCATTTGACATTATTATCATCCGGGGACCTAAAACTATTCTTGCAAGTCCTGTAAAAAGGACCATTCATTTCTCTACACTTTTTTTTCACTAAAAACATTAAAAAAAAAAAAAACAGAAACAAAGCAAGAAAAAAAAGGATACCGTATTTTTCACTTCAGAATTTTCTGGTAAATTTTCAATTGATTTTTCCTGGCGATCATTTTCAAAAACCTTCAATAATTTTCTCTGGGTAACTTTAGTACACCATTCTTGATACGTAGCACTTGGTCGTTGCCTCTTGCAGCGCAAAACATTCTCTTTTAGTTTCAAATTGTGCGTGTGGATCGACTTGTAAACTGCATTATCCCAAGACGGATGTATCTGGAAAATGGGGGGCCCATTAATAATGAAACTGCAATTGGAAATCCGTGTGAGATTTTCGGATGAGAAAAAATGTTTCAGCTCTTATATATGTGTGTGTGTTTGGATGGTTGAAAATGAGCGTGGGTGTATAGCCTAAATGGATGAGTGTATGGGAGGAAAGCTGGGCGAATCCCATTTGTGTTTAAAACCTCCTTACTTATTTAGAGATTTAATTCCGGTGCCCTCGAAAACCGTACTTTAGATGTTCAGAGTATAGAGGCCGTAAACCTCGCATTTTCTATCAGCATTTTACATTTTCGGTGCGCACTTTTGGTGCCATTCTTGGATCAGGTGTAATAGTAAAAAGTAAGGGATTTCTTTGTTGGGCATTAAAATGCGCCAAGATACGGCGGAATTTTTATGCTTTAAAGCTTGCATAAAATTTGCATTTGGCTTTTCTCAGTCTTGCAGTTTTTACTACTTTTTACATTTGCTTTTTATTTTTTGTAATTAAAGAAAGTACTTAAAAAATAAATTAAAAAAAAAAACTAAATAAATGTAAATAAAAAAAATTATAAGTAAAACAAATAGGGAAAACCTTAAAATATTGCCCGGCGCCTGCACATCCCTTAAATAATAGCTATTAAGAAAAAAATAAAGTAAAAAAGGAAAAAAAGATGTGAACAGGAAAGAAATCGTTTAGCATTCTTGGCGGCAATAAAAAGCGTAATAAAATTATGATATGAATCAATTTGGGCATCCGCAAAGGCCACGTTGGCACATCTGTATGTCGGTATTTGTGTGGATTATAGATAAATTTGTCGGTCATCGTAGGAATTTCTTTTTGCTCTCCTTTTTCCTCCTTTTCCTCCTTCCCGTTTTCCCATCCAGCCACATAATCCCTTAAAGCATCTTCAACAAAAGCCGTGCAGAAACTCGCTGAGCAACTGCCCCTAAAGCGCCCCTTGGCGATTTGTTACAGCCGATAAACACAACATTCAGACTGTTTTTACATCTTTGCTGGAATACACCCCCGCGTTTCGCTCCTCAGTTATGCTGTATATAGTATGGAAGTGCAGAATCTATTGGCGAGGGTAAGTCCGCTACTGCTAAACTGCTAAGAAACACTAAGGATGCATCTGCAATGAAATGACTGCTGCTACTGCTGCTGTTGCTAGATGCTGCAAAGAAGGGTATTCACAGTATATATGGAATGGATACATTTATAATGATAGCAGTAAAAGTTCTCTATGCTAGCCAGCTTCCCGATTGCGATGCTTCTTCGTTCGACGAAAGATATATTTTGCAAGCAAGTCGGTGGTGAGTCAGAGCAAATCGTTTCCTGTTCGAAACTTGCCGCTCTTGCTAAACAATAAAAGAGCGCTTTCTGCGATCGAAATCATCCTGTTTTTCCTCGCTGTTCGCTTTTCCTCATCCTAAATTGCTTCCCAGTGTTGTAAATCTTTATGAATTTCAAATATATGTCAGATTTTGTTTTTACTTTTTTAAATTTTTCCCACAAAAACTTTGATAGAAGAATAATAATATACTAAAATAAAATGGAAAAAATCAAATAAAAATTGAATTGTAAAATAAAGAATTACTTTAAATTAAAAAAAAAAAATGAATTTTAAATTATCAATTAAAAACATAGTGACTGAAATAGATTCCAAAGCTGAGGAATTTATAAAGACCTCATAAAGCGGCATTTTAATAAATATAAAATCGAATGGAATCGTTTTATAGTTACTTAGTTTAACAACTTTATAGAAAATTGTTTAGTATTTCAACATACTTATAAACCTCGCAGTGGTTGCCGAGAGATTTTAACGCAGCGCAATAAAATCGGCAGCATTTCCGTTTTACAGCTCCGTACATGCGGATTATGAGTCTCGTTAAAATGCGCATATATTGCAACTTAATAGCTCCAGTAACGAATAATAAAAAATAAAAAAAACAACTAGTGCAACTTTGCAACATCATATTTGCACAATTATTAATGCAAACGCTTCCATTTATTTTTCTGCCCTCAATGGAGAAAACAAATAGAAAAAAAAAACAACAAAAACAATCCAATGAACCCTTTATAAATTCTTCTCCAGCAGTGGCTTTGAGCATTAATGATTGAGTACAGTTATAATTCATAGATGCGCCATCATCAGCTCCCTGATAAATGCGAATGCCAATAACAGTTACCGCAATTGTGCAGACTCCTCCTGTGCTATAATACATAAAAGGTACCGGTTATGTACTACGCGACGTAATTTATAGTACATAGAGAGATAGAGCAAGAAGGACAGTGGGAACGGAGAGAAAGAAGGGAAAAGATTGCACAGCGGCAGTCAGACAGGACACAAAAATCGCGTCCATTCTTCTCAATTTACAGCTTTCATCCGCAGCCAGCAGCCAGCAGCAGCTAGCAGCAGTCAGCAGGTACTTACTCTAGCTGAAGTCATTCTTTTTACTCACTCCATGTCCTAATTTCCTCAATGGAGAATTATTCACGTGCATATCTATCTGTGCGTGGGTATTTTTGAGGAGGTGGATGCTGCTGAACCGAAGAGCGTATAGTGATTTTCAAAAGGGGAAAAGCGGGAGACAAAAAATGTGCCTAATATATTATGTGCTATGTGCTCTCTGTGTTTCTATGCATGTCTGGAGTGCACAGGATTATTTATTAATATGCTTTGTGTCCTTTAAATTCTGCATTTTTTTTAACTTTAGTTTTTTTAAATTTTATATAATTTTTATGAATTAAACTTTTACTGAAAAACAAAAACAAAATAAAAATAAAATAAAGTAAGAGAAGAGGAATTGATTTTCTTCGATGCATAAACTGATATTTACATTTTCTCAGATGACAAACCCCATAGAAAAGTTTACCGACTGACTCATCCTGAACTTGAACACAAAGCAGGAATAAAACTAGCTACTAACTTCTTGCAATATAGGGCTGCTTCTTCTCCATACAGCACAGGGAGGGAGGGTGGATAGAGCAAGAGAAAAAGCAAAGCCAAAGCGCAAGCACGTTCTGTTGTCATCCACACGAAACCGATATGCATCATCCCTTAACGATAACGTGCGTTCAAACGTCATGCTCCATTTACAGAAATTGCTACCAATCACTATACACGAGACATTTCACCTTATAAACTATCACTATTAGAGACAGCCCAACGGTTATCCTTCATTTAACAATCAATTCAATGTTCCACAAGTAATTGCCAACAGTTTAATTGCATTTTTCCAATTTTTTTTTTTTTTATAAATTTTCATTGTAAATTGAATTTTTCTTATTTCTTTATTATTATTTACTTATTATTTTGAAAAAATGAAAATAAAAACATGAAAATATTAAATGATTATTTATTGTATCATGTATGATGGAACGTAATGGAAACATTCTTTCGTTTGGAAACAGGCGCGGAGATAAAATCACGCGCAACAAAACGACGATTTAAGTACAGTCGCGTTATGACGAGGGGATAAAAGCGTCATATAGATAGATATAGGTACGGACAGTGATGGCAGCTTTATAGACTATTGCTCAAATTGATATGACCAGCAGTAAAGTGATGTGTGATTGCGTAAAACTTTTACGGTTATACCATTTATACTCTTAAAGATAAAACGTGTTAATTGTTTGTTTATATCTCTGTTTGAATTGAATGAAACTTTTATTGCGGTCGCTCGCAATGTTGTTTGCCTTTTGTTTCTATCTATTTTTATTTTACTTTTTGTTTTACTATAAAGTTTAAACAAAACATTCATAGAAAAAATATTTTTAAATTCCTTCTTAAAAACATTTAATTTATCATTTAAAAATGTTGCTTTTAATAGAATTTTGAGATGAAAGAAAAATTATATAATGTTTTTTATTTAAAATTAAACAAAAAAATAATAATAAATTTTCAACATAAATTACAAATTAAAAAGTTGTAAGACATGAAAAACATTTTAGAATCCTTTCAAGAGACAACGGCAAAATAACAAAACCAAAGCAATAGCAATAAAAATCAATTGAATTGCCATTTCGTTCTGCATTTCTTCTTATTCCACTCGTATAAATATTAACTTTTTAGTCTTAATGGCCCTTTACAAAGTCTGAAATTGTAAAATAAACATCTAGTTTGCGCCGAACCGCCCGCAATAACAATGCTCTCTCTCTCTCTCTCTTTCTCTGCATTTCTCTTGCTCTATCTTTTCGGTGAATTGTATTGCCTCAAGTACTTAACAACAGCACAAAGGAGCAGTTGCAGACATTCCGAAAGAAATTAGATAACTTTATAATATACCGCAAAACTTTTCAACCAACCAACCAACCAACCAATTTATAAGTGCTTAAAATTTCATTAACTAATTTTCCATAGACTTTTAAATTAGTTTATATATATATAATATAATAGGACGTCGAAGATATAGTAGTAGTAGTGGTGGTAATGCAATAGAAACGCTTACCATGTATGAGCCAGGGCCTGCGGATTCCTCAACATCCGGGAACCTTTTCTCGGCGGGCATAAGGAAACCTTTCAGCTCCATATCTTTATGTGCTATAAAATCGGCAGGACCTAAAAAGAGCCACAGAATGTATATTTCATGCGCTCCTCTCTCCTTGCTGCCTCCTTCGAAGCCGTGTAGTGGTAGTGCGGTAGTAGTAGTGGTAGCGAGCAAAGGCTCGTTGTTGGAATATTTTGTGCTGAAAGTAAGAAAGTAAGAATTTACTTGGGCCGCTGGTCGCCACAAGGAAAAGTCCTTTTTTCGCTGTCGTTAAGAACGGCACCTCTAGAGCGATGTGCGACTTTTTGTCCTTGTATTTATTGAACGTTGCCGATATGTCGTAGGCTTGAGCTCCGGGCTTTTTCTGCAAAAAAATATTTCATCTTTATATTTTTACTTACAATTACTTAAAAATATCGTTTAATTTTTGGAATTGTATCATGTGAAGGCGCCGGGTAACTTCTTTAAATTGAATACTTGAACTTAACATTAAAAAAAAAACTGTACAAATTTAATTAATTATCTGTCGAAAATTAAAAATAATAAAAAGAAAAAATTAATAAAAAATTAAGTAATTTATTTTAATTTTTATTTATGCAATTATTTAAAAACAATTAAAAAAATCAAAAAAGTTTAATTTATAATTAAAAATTCAATAAAATTAAAAAAAAATAAAAATAAAATAAAAAAATAGATTTGAAAAAAATCGTGTGAAGGCGCCGGTTACACGGAATTAAATCATGTGAAGGCGCCGGTTAACCTCTTTAAATTTTAACTTGGACTTTAAACAAAAAATGCAACTGAACCATTTTAATTAATTACCTGTCGACATTTAGCCGCGCAGTGCAAAAAAAAGAGAGAAAACTAAATGAAAAGCAAAGTTAATTACACGTTGAAAGTCGGGGGGAGGACGACCAGAATCGGAAATAAATCTCAATTAGAGCGCGCGCGCGTGGAGAGCGTCGCTCACAAAAGTCGTCGCCGATCGGTCGTCGATGTAATTTATAATGAAGCAGATTCGAACATGCAGGGCGAGAACAGACAATAAGCGAAACCGTGAACATGAATCAGTTGGTTAAAGTGCTCGGCAAACGATACGCGCGATTGCCGGAGCCGCCACCGCCGCTGCCACTGCCTCTGCAGCAGCCGCCTCCACCCGCTTTAGCAGTCTCTACTACTGCTGGCCCACAAACACAATCAGCGCTTTCAGACAATATATTTCAATTAAGCGAACCGTTCTCTGTGCAAATAGCCGCGCCGAGCTACGCGCGGCGACACAACTATACGTCACTTAGCTACTTGTTTGTTATTTACACCCTCGACGCTACCACACCCCCGTATACCTCATCTCGCAGCAGGACCCCAGTCAGTTATAGTGATGCGGCGGCAGGGCAAGCAGCCAGCAGCCAGAAAGAGATGTTGCTGCTCTGTGTGTGGATTATATGGCTTTTATAATCGCGGCATGCTATTACAACTTTCGCTAGTTATGTTCCGATTGTTTCGCCGCCTCTGCTGCCGCCGCCGCCGCCGAGGGGCTGCCGAAAAGGGAGAAAAACGGATCGCGGAAGAGCAATGCGAGTTGATTTCAAATTTTCCACTTTAATCAAAAGCCCCGAATAAAGTAATCAGTGCTTTGGGTACTTTACAAATTCAACAGCACGTTTGTTATATTTTACTACCCACCCTAAATGTAAATTACTTTTCGGCATTTACTTTTTTATTTTGCTTGTCATTCGATCTTTGTTAATTTTCTGTTTGGGACATGACCCCTTTTGGGGATTTACTTTACTTTTTTAGTGTTAAAAGGTTGGAAGGTATTTATCTTACTTTGGATCAATTAAGAAGAAGACATCTTCAAAGGACCTAACTGCTTGCTATCAAAGCTTGAGCTTTCCAATCCAATTAATCTAACAGCGTTACAAGAATATTTAATGAAGTGAAATTTGTTAGGAAATTTAACACTTTTTTTATGTAATAAAATAATTAAAATATAAAATGAATTAATTTTTTTTACAGTTTAAATTATCAATAATTTCTACTTTTTTAATTTAAAAAAATATAAAATTAATTTTTAAGCAATACTTTAATTAAATAAAATTAATTTTTAAACAGTATTTTAATTAAATAAAAAAATATATATATAAAAAACAATTTAAACATTAAAAACTTAAAAAAATAAAACTGAAAAGTAAATTACCAAGCGGTAAAACGATCACTTTTTTTCGCATTTAGCAGCCCCTCAGGGCACAACGTTTTCTTTACTTGGTGCACGCGTTCAGGGTGCATTCATCCAAGGCTATAATGCAAGTGAGTCATAATGCAAGTTAGTTCTCTCGACCGATAATTGACCAAGTAGCCCGAAAATTGATTGGCTTAAATGCGCACAAATATTTGCATTAGCACACTGCACACGTGTCGCCTCGATTATACTAATAATGATGCTCAGTGTTACACTGCACTCGCTTTTGTTTAATTAATTTCTAAACATCGGTTGCATTTGCAATGCAAGTCAAAAACACGAACAACTGTTATTTTAATTTCCAAACCTGATGATGATGTATAGTTATAAATTTAATTTACTTTTTGTTGTAATTAATTTTTTCGCCTGCGTGTAAACAAGATTCTATTATTATACGATGGGTACAGTGGACATTAAAGTGCATTATTTATAATGGCACTTTATTTTATGGACACGCCGTGTGTAACTAATAAGCAGTGCTGTCATTATTTTAATTGCTGCAATTTGCTATGCAATTACCGTTTCGTTGATTTTTCCATTTTACTTTATTACAGCATAAGCAGATTTTTTTACTTTTTATAATTGTTTTGTCACTAGTTTTCTTGCGTTGCTTGAACTTGAAAAAAATTACTTTTTTAAAAATGTAGAAGTTTTTTTTATTATTATAATACCGGGAAAAAAAAAGAAGAAGAAAAAAAATGAAGAGAACTTCTATTCAATTGCAAAAATCACAGGGGAAATTATGTGAATAAATTGTTGGAGCACTTTTTCCTTATACTATAGTACTACAAGTGAATCTAAGAAAGGAAAAATACAAGAGGAAAAAAATGTATACTCACAAACGAACTTCTCGCAACGAATCTCTGAGTTTTCGACTTGAAAACTGACGATTTGCATTTCTCCGCCACGTCCTCCTTGTCGAACTTGTAGATATTCGGTCCCGGTGTGATAGTGTCATCACCTCTGCCCCGTCTGTCGCCCACATTGAACGGAACAGTTTTATAAGTCAGTCGGCACTTTTGTCCGAACTTTTTCGCAGTCTCGTAAGCCGCAGGACCTTTACAAACAATTCAAACACAATATCGGAAAAACATAAAGTAACACTTTAAAAGTACAACATTTTATTCCTTTTATACCTGGCGAACTATCAAATCTATCCTTTGGAAATCTAGGTGCAATCGAACAAAACTTTCCGGCTTTCCTACTGGGTCCATCTTTTAATAATGGCGCCCTCAAGTTAAAAGCCGTCGGGTCTGGCTTATTATCATCGCAATTATCCTTAAAGCGTTTCGATGTCGAATTAAAAGGTATTGGGCATCTGCTTAGGGAAACGGTTTTTGGTCTTTCAATTTGCGGCGAATAATGTGCTGGTCCGGGCAGATTCTACAAGGCGGAAATCATAAAAAACAAAATTTTAATTTATTAAACGATTAAGCTAAATATGGCAGAATGTAATTCGTTATGTTTCTCCATTTGAAGCGCGGTAAGTGTGGAAATTACAGTATGTATAAACGAAAATATCCGCGACGCCCACGTTTCTAATTAAATAAACGCTGTGCATTAGTTCTGTAATGACATCGAGGACACGTCCGGATAATAAATTTCCCGCATTACGATATGCTGGATGTAACGCTCGCGCGGTCTCAACCGAATTATCCTCTGATTTCTCGTCGCCGTTTCATCATTAAAAGATGATGTGCGTAACATATCAATGAATTACCGCGTTGCCAACGGAAACGTGTCGTCCTCGATAAAAAGCACATTTGCACTAATTGATTTTTTATTGGTTGCTAATGCATGTTATTAAAATTTTAAAAGCGGATTTCCTAAAGCAATTAATGCTATTTGAGTTGGTTTTCCTATTAGTTTTTGTGTTTAAAGTTTTAAATTTAACAGGGATTTGTGTAAAATTGTCAGTATATTTTTTTAATTTTCCGATTTTAAATGTTAAATGAATAAAAAATATTCTTTTGAAAAATTTTAAAGCATTTTTGAGAAATAAATCATACCTCATTTAAATGCCGTTTTTGGATTATATCCAAAGTTCTTGGTAAATAAGCATATAGCCTCGCCATCTCTCGATATTGTTCCTGAACTTCATCGAAAGTTCTGCAGCACTTCTTCTCAGGATTATAGGTTCCTGGACCAGGAACCCAATCCTTTCCCTCAAACATATTCCTTTTGCATTTCATTTTGCTCCAGCCCCATCCTTTAGATGATCTATCATCAATAGGTTTCTAAAGATTTTGCAATAATTACTTCTGGCAAGTAAAAAAAAAAATAATAGAAAAAAATTACATAAAAAGCAGGTCCTAAAGTGGTATCAAAACTTTCCATACGATTCTTAAAAAGTTTTCCATTTTCATCAAAACTGTAGCCATTCTCATCCATTTTTGTAGGCACCGAAGGACCTGTTGCTTCCAAACTGTAAGGAACTGAACAAACATACAATTTTTTCCTTCTAACAGGAGCAGCATTTTCCTTTACTACTTTTCGCCCATTATTTTCAGTATTATATGTATTATATTGTGCAGACAAAGCATCATTTGCACTTATCGATCTTGGTGCTTTGTTTCTTATTGTTGATCCGCCCTGAAATAAAATTTTTAAATGAAAATTAAATAAATTTTACCAATTAAACAAAAAAATACAGTTATTTTGCGTGATATGTTAGGATTATAGAGAGCGTCGGTGAAAATTGGAAGGATTATATTTACACCTTTTTCTTTTTTGGATAAAAATGGCGCTTTATTTTCTGCAAAGAAGAAAATTGATTTCTTTTTTTTTTTAAGAAAATAAATAATATTTAGATAAAAACCTTTAATGGCTTTGATTTCATCGATAATGTAATAAGTCGGTCCAATTAACTCGGGCGTTTGCGAAACGATTTCTTTGAATCGAGGACTTAAATTGTACGCCATCCTGTAATTAAAATCAATTGCTCGCGTTTCTTTCGGTCTATGTGACAATTCAATTGACGCAAATTGACTAATGAGGGTTGACTAATTTAATTAATGCGTCTAATGCGGGAAATTAGCGCACAGGCAAATTGACGCGGAATTAGTTGGCGGAGGGTAAAGATGAAGTGCACAACGTTTTCTTTCTACTTTTTTCCTCTGCTTTCCACTTTCAGCAACTGTAACAGTGGCAATGAAAACTTTGCGAGGGAAAACGGAAGCGAAAAGTGTCCGCTGGAAAATCAAATGGCTTATTTGCAGAAACTTGAACGCAGAGTTCGATCTCTCGAGCAACCAGGTAATTAATTTGTTTTCTTTTTAATCTTTTTGATTATTTAAAATTAAGTAAAATGTAATTTAAGTAAACTTATACCTAATTAATTAAATTTTAAGTAATTACATCAATTAATAATAATATTTGTTTAATAAAGCAATAATTCAAAATTAAAGTAATATTTAAGAAGAAGAGGAAGAAGAAGGAGATAGAATAAAGGAATAATAAATCAAAAAGAATGATTTTCAGTTTGGCTGGTCATGGATGACAATGAGCGATGGTTCAATTGTGTAAAAGGTCCTTGCAAATGTGTGCCGGAAACAAAATCGATTAGTTGCTGGCATTCCCATTTGTTGACTCTGCCCTCCAAGCAAATTGTGCCCAACGACATTAGAACAATGTTCGTGAAAAATACTAAACAAACCAGAAACCAGAAAAATGAAGAAAGCAAAAATCAAGATTATCTTTTCAGAGACCTAGGCATCAACCACTTGACAACTCTTAACAAAAGGGCTTTCCAGATACTGTCATACTTAAGTGAAATCGATTTATTCGATAATGCCATAGATTATCTACCGGAAAGTATCTTCGACAACTTGGACAATCTTCTTTATTTGTATCTATACAAATTTTTATTGTAAATAACTAAAAGGTTTAATTTCTTTTTTGTTTTTTTAGGAAATTACACAAAAATAAATTGGAAGAATTTGCCAACAACACGTTTTTAAAGTTGAGAAATCTACGAAGCGTCGATTTATCACACAACAATATTAATCATTTGCCAGAAACATTATTTGCTAATTGCTTTAAACTAATCATAGTTCATTTGTCTAATAACAAATTGTCTCATTTGTATGCAAACACTTTCAGCAACTTAAACGACTTGGAAGATTTGGATCTAAGTGCAAATGAATTAAAAAGTTTGCATTCAAAGATTTTTAAAGATTTGCAATCGTTGAAAAAATTGAAATTAGCAGAAAATAGTATCGAATCCTTGCCTGCAAATGTATTTGATTCATTAATCAATTTGGAAATTTTAACATTGCGAAAGAACAAATTGGAGATTTTATCAAAAAGATTGTTTTCCAATTTGAGTAAATTGAAACTTTTAAATTTAAGTTTTAATAAAATTATTCAGGTAAAAAAAAAACAATTAAATTAAAGTGAAAAAAAAAATAATTAAATTAATTTCAGGTGAATAAATTCGATTTTCAATTTTTATCCAACATCATCGAACTACATCTAGAACAAAATTTTCTGCATGAAATCCCAGAAGAAACCTTTCAAGAAAATTCCAACTTACAAAAACTACTGATTTATTCAAACAATTTGGAAAATTTACCAGAGAAGAGTTTTAGTGGCTTGGAAAATTTAAAATCTTTACTTATTAATAATAATCTACTGAAGAATATTCATCCGTTGATTTTTAAGTATACACCAAATTTAGAAAAATTGTAAATCTCATTAAAAAATCAAATTTTTCGATGTTTTAAACAGGAGATTTTTTTTAGGCATTTGGACAGTAATAAATTTCAATTTTTGCCTAATAAATGCTTGGAGTTTTTACCAAAACTGACCACAATAAAAGTATCGAAAAATCCCTGGCATTGCGATTGCAATATTCTTTATCTGGCTTTGTAAGTCGTTAAAAAAAATGGTGAAAAAAATCTTAAAAAAACAATTTTAGATGGCTTAAAAACAACAAAAACTTATTGTGGGATATTCAACCGTCTTGCAGGGGACCTGGAAATCTAGGAGGAGCTCTTCTTAAAGACATGAATTTCAACACTTTGTGCGATGGCCAGTGGGCCAGTATGTTAAACCATGCTCCAAGAGTTTCCTTTAAAAGCAACAATGTTAATATCTTCCAAAACAATGCTACTGTGCTATCTCAAGGCTTGAAAAATGTATCTGAAGTTAATTTTATCGATTGAAACTTTTGTTTAGCTTTAAAAAAAACTGCAATATTTTTTAATAAATACTACTGACACTTTTTTTTTTGTTACTGTGGGTGAAGCATTTACCAATAAAGATTACAAAGAAGGATTTAATCTCAGAATTTTATTGTAAATTGACAAGTCTGACAAAAAAAAAACTACAAAAATAAAATGATAGATATTTTTGATGAAGTGGGTTAAGAAAACATTTCAGCAGTTAAAAAAATGTAGAAAATTTCTAGTTGATGTTAGCAAAAAAGCTATGAAAAAAGAAGACCATAATGAAGAGTTATTGAAAAAACAGATGCCAAAAGTAATTATTTCGCATTTGAATAATTATGTTATTACCTATAATTATGTTTTTTTTTTTTCATAATTTAGCTTTCGATTGTGGATGAATCAAATGAACACGACGATATTGAAATTAATGCCAATATTCCTATTAGCGAAGCTAGTAGCATAGAAAACGATGATTTACGTGAAGTGGGACATATTGAAATTATTGATGATGACAAAGACAAGGGAATTACTAGAAGGAAAAGTAGTGTCGCAAAACATACAACACCATCAGGAAGCAATAGCGCTGGACCTAAAAATGACAATAAAAAGTAATCATTAAAAGAGTTTACTGTCCTGGAATTGTAAAAAATCAGCAGAGTTAAAAAAAAGTGACTTTGAAAAATAGTGATAGGAAAATGTTTGTCAAAATTGTGACTTTTGTAAATAATTACAAGGGTTTTTAAAACATTTATTTGTCTGTTTTAAGTCGGAATGTAGTACCAAAAGGAAATTCCAAAAATTCTTGGTTAAATAGCACAAAAAATTAAAATTAAAAAAAAAACAGTAGTTCAAAATGGCTTTTGGGCTGATGATAATAACAATGGCACTTTTAGTATACTGGTACAAAATAATCAGGTAAAATAAAAATAGTTAGTTCTTTTGGGACTTTTCCTATCAAATTTGTTTTGCAGACCTAAAACAGATATGCTTCTGGATTTATCGCAACAGGAGTCGAAATCGTCAAAAAAAGAACCGGAATCGTCAAAAGAAGAACCGAAACCGCCACAAAAAGAACCGAAATCATCACAAAAAGAACCGAAATCGTCACTAGAAGAACCGAAATCGTCACAAGAACCCAGTACACCCCAAAAACATAATAGAAAAGTCACTGCTTATGTATTTGGTACTCCGTTTGAATTGGACGATGAAGATGAAGACGAAGAAGACGACAAAGAAACGAATAAAGATAACCCTCCTGAATTAGAAGAACCAAAACCAGAAATCCAATTACCAATAATACCTGAAGAAAAACCAAATGAAACTGTTAAAATCGAAGCAACTCCTAAGGAAATAAAACAACCTGAAACTGTAAAAGAGGAAACAAGTCCTGAGGAAATTAAACAACCTGAAACTGTGAAAATCGAATCAAATCCTAGTGAAATTAAACAACCTGATACTGTAAAAATCGAATCAAATCCTAGTGAAATTAAACAACCTGATACTGTAAAAAAGGAAACAAGTCCTGGGGAAATTAAAAAAGCTGAATCTGTAAAAATCGAACCAAGTCATAGGGAAATTAAAAAAACTAATGAATTCGATGAAAGTCCAAGGAAAGATAAGGATAAGAAACGAAACGAATCCCAAGCAAAATTTTCGCTTGACGATTCTTTCGATATAAATGATTTTCAAGCCATCAAAACATTTGATGGACGAGGAACATCCATAACAAATATTCTGCGAACTGCTGAGAGTAGAGAGAGTGAAGAAGTGGCCGAAGTGGTCAAAACTAGGGAATCTAAACCAATTAAACAAGAAACCAGCGATCCCGGCAGTTTCAAAGCGGAAAATTCGCATTTGCAAAGTTCAGATGATGCTCATTGGAAAATAACTGGGGAAAAGGGAGGCAATTCAATGGGGAAATCTGTTACTTTTAACAATGAACCGGAAACGGGATCGAAAAATGAAGAGGAAGATACCCAGTATAAATAAAAAGACATTTAGTTATTAGCAATTAAATGTAAATTTAAAAAAAATGCTTCTTTGAGCCAAAAATAAAATACCTGATTTTTTCAATGAACAAATAAAATTTATGTAAACGAAAGCAGACTAACTGAAACGTTGATAATGCATCAATTTCTAGATTAGATAAACGCTCGGATAAACGTTTTAACGGAAAATTCGAGCATAATAAACACACATAAACCACTTGTGGGCCGGGTAATTTATCTTAGTTGTATTGTTGTCGAACAAACGATATGTCCTTATTAATTTAGTTTAGTTGATTCGAATGCATCGAATGTTGTTGTCCACTCGAAGAAAATGTCGTCTGCTTTGAAACTGTTCAAGAGTCTTGTAATTGGTCACGATAATGAGAGCGACGACAAAAATCCAGAATTGGGCTTTAAAATTAGCCACGAGCTGGAAAAGTGTTTGAAAATTAAAATAATTGCTGCGAAAAATTTGCCCACTTCTTTCGGTTTCGAAAGACCTCTAGGATTTTTAGTTAAAGTAAGTAAAAATTCCTTATCTTCATTTAATAACAATATAATAAATTACTTCTTCTTAATTTGAAATATTCTAAATTAATTAATATAAAAAAATTAATTATTATAAAAACTAATTAATTTTAGGTCAAGTTATACCCAGGCAAAGAAAAGTACGAAACAAGTTTAATAAAAGGAACAGCATGTCCTTATTTCGATGAAGAATTTACATTTCCTCTTTCCTCTGCCACTAATATGGCACAATTTTCCGGCAAATTTGTTACATTTACAATTTATGCAATTCTGGACCAGCATGAAAATAAAACTGGTGGTAAATTGAGCAGTGGTTCTTTTCGTGAAAGAATGAACAGTCTTTTGAAGCGCAGCAATAGTAAAAGTGGCCGATATTCTTTGAACAATCGCAGAACAATTGGAGCGGTCACTTTTAATTTGAATCAAAGTGTTTTTAAAGACGGTTCCACTGCGGATATTTGGAGAGATGTGCAGAGTATTTCCAGTGGGATTGATGTTCAGAGTGTGGGTTGACATTTGAACATTTATTTATTGCATATTTATTTATTTATGTCGATTTTTTATGTGATTTTTTTGGGTTTTTTATTTTTTTAGAGAGAAAGTAAGAAAGGCTCTTTGGAAATTTCGATGTTTTATTCAAACAGCGAAGACGGCAAGCATGATCATATTCAAATTGCTCTGACTAAGTTTAGGTGCAGCATGCAAACAATGCAAGCTTATGAAAAATTATCAGGTATGTTAATTTTTACAATGCTGAAGAACTTTAATTATAAACTGGAACACTTTAATTGTAACCACTTTCTGATTATTATTATTTTTTCCTTTTTTAAAATTAAATAAGAATTTTAAAAATTAATTCTAGAAGTGAAATAAAAGACTAAAAAATATATAAAGTAAATTAAATTCAACAAAATAGAGTATTTTATTAATTTATTTTTAATGTTGTAATTAAATAATTAAATTATTTAAACTGTAAGATAAATAAAGAAACATAAAAAAATTACTTGAAACAATTAAAAAAGCAAATCAAATGATTAAATAAAAGATTAAAGAACATAATAAGAAAAATTAAAGACAATTAAATAAAATTACTATTAAGATAGGTTCTCAAAAAAAAGAAAAAAAGAAAAAAAAAGTCTAAAGAAGTTAAAATTGTCTAAGAAAAGTGATATTAATTTATTTTGTCAAGTTAAAAATCAAAATTCATTTTCCTCGGATATTTTAATTTAAAATTTAAATTCAGTAAGATTAAAATTGACTTCAAAAAATAAATTTATTTTAATTAATTAATTTATAAATTTATTCCATATAAATTAATTAATTAAATAAATAATTTAAAAAATGGAAAATAAAAGACCTAATTATTTGAAAATAATTTTACTTAAAACAATTAAAAAGTTATTAAATAAAGGACTTCCAAAAAATCTATCCAAAATAAAGCAGGAAAAATAAAACTTAAAAAAATGGGTTAAAATTAAGAAAACTCCTTCAAAGTTCATTAAGTAAATTGAAAAATTTAAAAAATCGATTTCCAGGACTTCTCTACTTCAAGATGGTCCTCTACGAGTACGATTCCCCAGTGGCAAAATGGAAAGGCAACACTTTCGTGCCAACCATCAGTATGAAAATCGACGCAAAAACGGCCAGCATGCAAGCCACCATCAACAATTACAATATAAACAACATAAAGATCGTCGTAAAATTGAAATGCAGACACAGTGTGGTAGAGAAAAGGAGCCAATTAGGATGCATCGTAATTGCGAGCGGAAGTCAATTTTGGCAACAACTTACCGAACTTCCCTCGCAGAACTTGACGCAATTTTTCGAATTTGCTTAACTCAACAATCATATAAATTAACGACCTACAGGTCTTCCCCAAAAAACCACACTAATTATATGTATCTGTATGCCTATAAATGCAGCTCAGGTATCCCTTGTACACCAAGCAAGACAACTAATTACAAGAAGAACGTTACCTGCTTTTACGGTCAGACTCAGAGACCATCAAACCCAATGGGCAACTTTTTGTCCCTCGTACGTAGCGGGCGATGGTCCACCACGTTTCTCTTTTGTCTTCCATTTGATTACATCTACAAAGAACGAACATTATAATCATCACTTGTAATACTACTACTACAAACTACTACACGTAAAGAAAGAGATATGTTTGTAGAAGTGGAGAGATGGTTTAAACTTTAAGTCGCCTAACTGAGCGACTGAGCGCTGAATTAAGTAGTGTTTAACGCACCAGCGCAGCGTCCAGACGCGCGCACTTTAACAATTCTTTATCGGCGTCGTGGTTGTGGTAATAATTGCAATTTTCCAATTGATTTACAGTAATTTAAAATTCGATGTAATATGATGCTGATAAGAAATGCTTCGATAAAGCGAATTTATACTTTAGGACTGCCTCCAGTGCTGTCATCACTGCATCACTCTGTGATTGATTGTAAATTAATTAATTAAGTAAATAATGATTAAATTAAGTTGGTTAATTTGGCGGATCGTCGCCACTGTGCTAATTCTTTTCGTGTGCCATTCGTTTTGTAATTATAATCATCATGTAAGTATTGAATTTAATCGTTTAATAATTTATTATTGATGGCAGTTATGTGTCGATTACTAGTGGCGAAGAGAAATTGTATTTGATTATGATTCATTGCCGAAATTCTTTATTGATAATTGATAAGGTGCCTCTTGAATCATCCAATAAATCTATATATTTATTTGATTGCTCGTGGACTTTGCTGTTAAATAATTTATTAATTATTTTCTTTGAATTTTTTTCTATTTTTTTTTTATTGTGATGTGTTTTGATAAATGAATGTTTTTAGTGGATGCAAAAAAAATGCAAATAATTAATGGAAATGCAATGGAAGTAAATGCAAACTCGCAGTACATAGATATTAAACACTTAAGTGTTATGTTTCTAGTGATTCTACATTTATTTTAGTGGTTTCTTTTTTCGTATTTCTAGAAATGATGAAGTTAATAAATTAAGATGCACTTAGAGTCATATTAATTTATTATAAAATACATGGTAATTTGCATTTGATTCATCCTTTTTTTTTACTCTTTTTTATCTTTTCTTCATTTTTACAAGAAAAAAATTTAAAATAAAAATTTAATATAATAAATCTAAGAAAAAGAATTACTGAAGTAAAAATTAGGACAACAAATAATTATTGATTATAACAAAAAAAAAATGTAAATTGAAAAAAAGTTTTCCAAGTGCTCTAAATAAAATATTTTGCTAATTAAGAGATAAAACCAGTAACTTATTAGCCTCAAAAAAGTTCAAATGATTTTTTTGAGCAAATCAATAATTACTTTTTTTGCAATAAATAATTAAAATATAAATCAATAAAAGTGCAGCAACAACAGGAACAAAAAATTAATTTAAAAAAGTTGTGTTTGTAATGGATATTCGTAGAAGCATAAAATTTTTAATTGCTTTTACGCAAATAAAGTGCTAATAATTATAATTTTATTGTCAAATATTTGAACATTATAAATAATAAAAATTTAATTGGCGCCATAATTTATTTATTTCATCTTAATTAAACTAATGAAATGTCTAGACTTAATTAAGGTACTTCTTTTTTATTAATGGAAAATAAAAATAAGAAAATTAACATTGGAGAATTGAAATTAAAATATTAAAAATGTAAAAAAAAAATTGCAAAGACCTAATTTATTCAAATTTATTAAAAATGAAAAGTAATAGCCTCCATATAAACGCTATTAAAAGCAAGTGTTGATCCATTAAACCATTAAAGCAATGAGACAATTTATTGCATAACTAAAAATTGCAATCCCCTTTTGTTTACTTGCCATTAAACCCATTGACCCATTAAATGCATTTTAAAATTCATAACCTATGGAAATTAATAGTAATCCTAATAAACTATTTAATTTCAGGAAATTTAAAATTTAATTGTTTCTTTTTTGATATGATACTTTACAAAAATTTCTTCAAATAAAAAAAAACAATATAAATCAGCTGAAAAAGAGAGTTATTTTTAAATCAGAGTTTTATTTTAAACTGCACAGTGCATTGAACGCCATTAAGAATTAATTATAGAAACAAATGATTATTTATTACTGCTTTAGTAGTTCATAAATTTATAAATTTAGATCTTTGAAGAATTATCTTGGAAATAATGAAAAATTTAAAAGGTTAACACTTTTCAAACTTAAATTAAACTATAAAAAAAAATAGAATAATTTAAATGCAAATTTTAAATTAAATTAATTTAAAAAAAAGAATGCAAGAAATGATTAAAAAGAAGAAGAAGAAACAAAAAATTCAAAAACTGGATGTTGGCATGCATTTTATTTAAGTTTATTGTGTCTGGTGCAGTGAACATAAATAACGCTAAATGAAGTGTTGCATCGCACAAAAGAAATAAAAAGAAAGAAAGAAAGAATATAGGAGCTATACCCGCACTCGATTTTAATGTTTATATTTCTTGTGCAGTGCGTTTAATACGTGTTAATAACGTTGCAGTTGTCGTCCAAAGAAGACAATTTGCAAATTACATATAGAACACAACGAAGAGACATATAGACTTATCGTAAACAATAATAATAATAAATAATAATGATAATAAAATAACCTTCGTTCTTTTTTTGTGAAATGTTTTGTGAAATGACGAGCACACAATGAATAACTATATGCATTATGCATTTTAGATATGCACTATGCAGATGCATAATGTGCACTCTAAAAAGTGCAAATAGACACTGAACAAAAAAAAAAAAGAAATAAAAAGCAATTGAATGCACATTTTCTAGACACATTAAAATTAGCTTTCCTTTATTTATACCGTTCGGAACGAATTTAAACAATTCTAAATTTAGCTACCATTTTTATTGGCCAATAATTCTTTTTAAAAAATGCTATTTTTTATTTTTAAAATTACTGTTTTGTGATTTTAATATTGTTATTTATGGGTGAATTCCATTGCTTAGAATCGGTTATAAATAAACTAGTTGGGCAATAAATTTAAACCAAATATAGGTATCCAGTCTATATTTAAGCAATAAGTAATAATAACAAAGCGTTACTTTCTTCTTATAGAAATCATTTCGTGTGTGAAGTAAATATATGTAATATATAAGAAATAACAAAAGCTTTGTTAGTGTTAATACTTGTTTGGAAAATGCAACACCCACTTTTCCATTTATTTATTTATTTATGTATGCTAATAAAGTTTATTTCTTTATGAAATTCAATTTATTTCCCTCGAAGGCTGCTGGCTAAGACAGTGTAATTAATTCTTGTAATCCTTTAGAATTGTTTGCACATTAAATTATTACCATTCTATTATTAGCTTTTGTTTTGTTATCAAATTACTAATCAATTACAAAAAAAGCCTTCCTTCGTAATTTCTGTGAAAAAAAAAAAATTTCCAAATTTTTCAAAAAACAAAAACTTCTTTTTTTAAAATTTCTCTAAAGAGCAATAACTAAAACAAGTAAAAAACAATTAATTAATGGAATAAAAAATCGGTTGCAGTTAAATCCAAATGACCATCATTATCACGATCAAAGTCTGACGCAGAATTACTACAAGCACTTCACACCTTTGACCAATTGGACAAAGTGCGTTAACTGTTGGCAGCACAGATTGCGCATCTGTCTCACGCCAAAATGCAAGAACACCGTTGTGGACGAAGAAAGGCCCTGTGATAGAAGACGTTGTCTTCGCCAAAGACATATGCGATTCATGGACAAAAGTCTTCGCATCCTGAATCCGAAAACCATCAGCAGAAGAAACTTGTTCGACTTTCCATATGTAAGTTGCGCTCTTTTACTCTTCCAGTGCAAAATATCTAAATTTCTGCCGTTATTACTACAACTAAATGGTTGCATTTCTAGTCTTCGCAAGAGTCGGACATCTGGAGCAAATGGTCCGAGTGGAAACAATGTTCGCATCAATGCAAAACGCAACGCTATAAAGTTTGCCGAAAGCCCGGCCGATGTTTGAGCAAGAGGAAAACTGAAACTGCCTACTGTTACATGTCCAATACGCATTGCAGTGCTGTCGTTTCGCAATTGCTTCATGGCATAAGGCCTGAAAATGGTAATTTTTTTTTATTGTTTAAAATTTTTTTTCTTGAATAAATTAATGTTTAAAATTTTAAATTATTAAAAGAAAATAATGTTAGAAAGTAGGAAAAAATAAGTACAAATAGTAATTTTAAAGTTTAACCACACAGAGATTCGCCGAGAACCCAAGAAGAAGAGACGAAAAGTGTGCGGAAAGCCCAACAAGAGGCTCATGATGAAAATCATCGGAGGGCAGAATGCCCAAATGGGAAAGTGGCCCTGGCATGTGGCAATTCTGGATAAAACTTCAGTAAGTATTAAATCATTAAACAAACTGTAAATTAATTAAAGAAATTAATTGCATAAAAATAAATAAATTGCAAATTTTCTTAGTAAAAACGAATTAAAGAAAATTCAAATTTTGCGAGATTTCAAAGGAAACACATGTTGCAAAATTAATTTGCAAAAGAAGAGCAATAAAAAAGAGAACTATTTATCCTATCCTGTACAGTGTATACCATTAAAACCGCTTAATTAGTTCTGTGGAAGTTCGTCATTAGGTGCTTATAGTAATGAAAAACAAACACTAATAAATAACAATTAATTTCGCGAGAGGCTAATTAAAAAACGCAAAAACGCACTTAAAGTTGCTTGCTTTGCACTTACTTTACAGGCACAGAGAAGAAGAAGAAGAAGAAGAAGAAGTAGAAACCTGTCTTGTCTGGACAAACAATTAATCAGTCCAGCCAGGCAGAAGTAAAGAGAGCCATAAATGCCATCACACCTTTAATAATTGACATTGCATTTCAAACTTTATCTGGTACCTACAAGTATACAAGAGATAAATAATTCCTCCAGTGTACAGTGTACATAATGTATACCTTTATGTACAGTGTAAAACACTTTTAAAAATACTTCTTTGAATACTTAAAGTCGATTGATGACTTTTCAAGGCTGCTTTTGTGTTTATAAGTTCATTTGCATATTTTACAGGGTGTCTTTAAAGTACTCAATCATTACCTGAGTAATTTACATTATTTGTTTTCATTTCTTAATTTCTTTTCTTTTCTTAGAAAAAACGTAATCATTCTTCTTTTTTTTTTTAATTATAATAAGAGTTACATTAAAATGGTTTTTAAGAAATTTAAATTTTCTGCATTGAAACAAGAAATAAAAAATTTAAAAAAATATACTTTTTTTTTCAGGATGTATTATATTGTTCTGGAACTTTAATAGCCCCAAGATGGGTCCTAACAGCAAGCCATTGTGTCCACGATTACGGAAAAGTGCGTGTCAATGAATACGACTTGAGCAAACGCGATGGCGAAAGAGAAATAGCAGTGGTTGCCGGAATAAGACACTTCAAATTCGATGATCGAACAGTGGACAACGATATCGGTCTGTTAAAACTAGCGCGCAGGGTGAATCTTCCAGTGGCTTGTCTTCCGAAAAGACCACCAACGCCGACCCAGAATTGCTCAATTATGGGCTGGGGAAGCAGTAGCAGTTATTCGAAACTAGGAAATGATATTTTGCAAGAAGCCAAGGTAACTATTTCATTTCATTTTCTTTTTTTTCTTCATCTGATTTTATAATTTACTTCTAAAAGAAATTATAAAAAAAATGATGAAAGTAATTTTTTAAATTGTAGATTCCTGTGGTGGACTATGAAAATTGCAAGAAATCGTACCGCAAATATTACATTTCGCGGAATATGTTTTGCGCCGGTTATCCTGCAGGAAATAAGGACACTTGCAATGGCGACAGTGGCGGAGGATTGATGTGCTTGCAAAGAGAAAAAATGGGCAATTCAAGTTCTTATATGCAGTACTCGGTGCAGGGCATCACCAGTTTTGGCGAAGGGTGCGGAAGAAAGAATAAGTATGGTATTTATACGAACGTGTGGAATTATATCACGTGGATTAAAATGACTATGAAGGCTTATGCAACAACTTAAAAAATAAATACTGATTATCTTTATAAATTTGCTACAGATTTTTTCTTTTTGTTATTTCAACTTGAAGCTATTTAAAAAAAGGGAACTTAAAATTTAATTAATAAAAAATGAATACTTTAGGCTTTTTTCCAAGTGAAAATTAATTAATTAATTAATTTTTAATAAAAAAAAAGTATGAAGGATTTTTAAATGTGAGTAAAAATATAATAAATGCTTTGATATTTAATACTTTTATATTAAAAAACTAAACTAAAACTCAGAAAACACCCTGTAACTGTAAAAATAATTAAGTGATAAAAATAATACTTTTAAATAATTAAAATTTAGAATAAGAACTTACTTTACTAGTCTAAAATAAGGCAGTACTTAAATAATAATTGAAGATTTTGTATAAAAGAAAATATTTGCATTTTCTGCATTTTTAATTTGGAATTTTTAGACTAAACACAAATATTAATGTAAGTTTATAAATATTTGCCATAATGATTAATCATTTAGTCATCTGTAGTATAAGAAATTCTCACAACTGCTATACATTTAATTTGTAAATTTATTTGGAATGTATAAACAAATATTATGTAAATGAAAATAATTTTAAAAAAAACGTATCTTTTCGTACAATTGAAAATAAATAAATAATTTTAAAAATATATATCTTTGTTTTTTATGAAATTAAAAAAAAAACCTTAAAAATACATTTCTTTAAATGACGGGAAATTATGCAAATTAAAAAAAAACAATCAAAAAAATTATATTCTTTGTAAAAACAAAATAAATTACTTTCAATTAAAATTAAAAAAAAGACGCAATAAAACTATGAATTGATCAAGTAATTTTACATTACCTCTACTTTTCTGGGTTTTCCCTTTAATTGTATGCTTTAAAATTACTCAATCAAGTTTTTTGTCATTTTCATTTTATAGATAAAAACTAATTGGCTCAAAAACCAAACACAATTAGGATGCAAATTCGAATTTAGTAAGCCATAAAACAGAAACAAAATTATAATTTAAAAGCTCGGAATAAACGGTAAGGGAAATTTTGCAACAACAAAAAAACATAAAATCTAATTTTACACCGGCAGATTGCGGTAAACAAAGTAATTATTTAGAAATAATCATTTAGGAAATAAATTTAATTTTTTTATTATTTCGTGTCCACATTTGATATGAATCTTCGTTATTAGAGACAGCACAGCAATGTATATGCAATGAAAGCAATGCTAATTACAAGAGCGACGCAGTGAGCGAGCATCATTTATAAACGAATTAATCGATAAAATCAAAGTTCGGCAGCAGTAAAATTTGCATGCAGTGGAAATTGTTTGGAAATTACTAAACTCGTTCTGCGGTGGTGGCGAGAGAGGACCAAAGGCCGAACGTATAAAAAGCCTTGCGCTCGAACCGATCGCCAATAGTTCGCGAAAATGTCTTGGGCCGGTAAAATCATCGTCTTGGCGCTCCTGGTGCAAGCCCTCAATGCCAAAAGCATTGTTGAATTTTTGGTAATTACTTTCACTTAATTTATTTTTAATTTTTCATTTAATTAAATTTCTAAAAGCTTTTATTTAATTAAATTTTAAATTAAAAAAATTATAAAAAAAAATATTAAAATTACAGAAAGTGGACAAAGCAGGACGTGCAAAATTGGTCGTATCAGCAGCTACTTGCATGTCTTCGACCGGAATGAAGAGCAACTACATTACGGATCTGCAGAACTTGAAGTTTGCCGACGACCCTGTCATCAATTCTTACATGAAGTGCTACATGGACAAAGCCGGATGGACCAAGGGCGATGGCGACAGTGTCACGTTCGATATGGACACCATCAATAAATTTATGATGGACCAACATAAAGACACGGCCAGCAA
Source organism: Holobus sp. GC000080 (assembly GCA_030556065.1). Taxonomy (NCBI): domain Eukaryota; kingdom Metazoa; phylum Arthropoda; class Insecta; order Coleoptera; family Staphylinidae; genus Holobus; species Holobus sp. GC000080. Next base: position 28,787 of record JASKGO010000361.1, read on the forward strand.
GTGCGTTCAAGACGCCGGCACCAAGAGCAGTGAAGCTTATTATGCCTTCTACAAGTGCTTGATGATTGCATTCCACAAATAATTATTTCGATAATTAATCAAAGCAGAAATTAAAAAAGATTAAAGGGTTGGTCTGCCATAACAACAACATTATTAACATTTTTGTGATTACTAATAATATCAATCATTGATACTGTTTGATGAAAGATCAATTTAATGTTGGATTCTACAGAAAACAGTTTTTAATAAAGAGCAAATATTTTCTCTATTTTTTTGTTTTGTTTTTTATTTTCAGTTTTCAGGTTTCATTTTGGCAATTTTAATTTTATGTAGAAAACGAATTCATTTTTGTTAATTTTTTTCTAAAGAATTTTCTTATAAAATTATTTTTTAGCATAAAACCAATAAAACAATTTAAAAATCAAATGCTGAAAGAGTTTTAATAGCAATGGAAAGTAATATCTTTGAGTTTTACTTCGATTTAAATTAATTAAAAAAATAATCTTTGCTAAAAAAAGCTTCAATTAAATTAATACACTTAATGCCAGTCTTTAAAAGACAAACAATTCTTTCAATTGAAAAAAATTCCTTTACACACAAAAAAAAAAAACAAATAACAATTGCAGAAATTGTTTAAAAGTTCCAATAATTAGTAATTGCCAAAGCATGAAACATTTTCTTATCGCATTCTTCAAATTACTGTTTGTTATTACATCCAACTTTCAATAACAATTAGCTACTGAGTAATAATTATGGCATGCAATTGTTGAAATTAATTTCAATTAATTCATTATTATCCTTAAACAAAACTGGTTGCATATTTCTAACAAATTTTTGGTTAGATTTGTCCTTGTTTTTAATTTACAACCAGCAACACTTTTCATAGTTTTCCACTGTTTTAAATACTTTTAAACCCTTAAAAAGAAATTCCTTATAGCCAATTACTAATAAAAACATGTCAGAAAAGGAAAAACCACTTGGATTCCTATTCAATAATCCTGGAGCTTCAAAATATGGAAACTTTATAAATTACTACCAATTTCATCCAGTTGAAAACAGAATTAAAAGTCTACCAACAGATATATGGAGTGAAAACAATCAAGAAGTATTTGTTGCTTTAGATATTGGCTGTAATGCCGGTGTAAGTATTCCAATAATTAATTAATTACAAAATTAATTTTAAAAATTAAAGAAAAATATTAAAATTTTAGAATTTAACTTGGTCAATTTATAATTTCCTAAAATCTCAATTAAAAGCCAGATTAAAAGTGCTGGCAATTGACATAGATCCAATTTTAATTGAGAGGGCACAAGAGCAATTTCCCTGTGAAGATATAAAATTTATTTGTTTGGATGTGATGTCTCCACAATTTGAATCAGCTGCTTTGGAGAATCTAAGGGAATTTTCCAATGGAAAAACAATGAAATTTAATGCAAGTTTTTGTTTTTCCACCACAATGTGGATTCATTTGAATCATGGTGACAATGGTTTGAAGGTGTTCCTCAGTAACTTGTGCCAATTGTCTGAATTGGTCATCATTGAACCTCAGCCTTGGAAGTGCTATAAATCTGCTGTTAAAAGACTTAAAGATTCCAATTTGTTTCCAATGTTTACTAGCCTTGCAATGACTAAAAACATTGAAAGTGATATTGAAAAATTCATTGTAGAGTCCTTGCATTTGGAGAAAAATTACGAAAGTCCCAAATCAAATTGGGGTAGAAAAATCTTTATATTTTCTTTTCACAAATAAAAACAACTTTTCAATCTTAAAAAATTGTTTTCTTTCTTTGTATTATTAAACAATTTAATTTTTAAACTTTAAAATTAATTTTTTTTTAATACTTTTAAACAGAAAACTTTAGTTTTCAGTAAATTCTTCACTGATTTTACTGTTAAAAGTGGATTTGTAAAAAAAACATCACAAAAATACAAACTAAATTTTATTATAATACACATAAACTTATTTTTTATTTACTTAAAACTAAACACATAAATTAAAAAAAACACAGTCCATACAATTGAATTAAGAAGTTACTTCCTCAGCAGCAGCATCAAATTCCAACTTGACTTCCTCATGCAGTCCCTCAACATCCACCTCAGACTCAGCAGCATTGAGCATATTCAATGTCACTTCCTGTTTGAGGATCTGCTGCGGCAACGTCTGCGAAACCTGCACTGGATTGACCTGTCTCAGAGGTAATCCAGCATCCTCAAAAGCTTTCTTCTTCAGTGCCGTTCGAATCTGCGACCTAAAAATCGAAAAAATCCCATCAAAATTAAAAGTACATCCAAATGAAGAAATTGTGATTAATGCACACAACTTACACTGTTCTAGATCTAATGTGTTCGCTTATATCATTTAAGCCATCAGCAAATTTTTTTACTACTGCACGCAACATCTCAATTTCTTCATCAGTCCACTTCCTATCCAACAGCAAGCATTTGCATTATGAGAAAGTGCATTGGGGAACAGCAATAAGACTTACCCTGCAGGCGAATCTGTGTTTGGATGCAACTGCATCGTGAGGTCGCCCAGTTTATTGAACGCGGCACCGGCTGCTGTGAAAATTTCGCCCACCTACAAATAAATTATGGAATTTCTGGAGAAAACTGAAATATTCACGTACCTTATTTGCACTGCTCATTGTCGTTTATTCTCTTGGATGCTTTGCAAAATTTTAAACTGTTTAAAAAATTAGCGAATGAAAACAACGCTGGCATTCATTACTTTAAAGGTTATGTTTGCCGCATTTATTGTTTTTTTGTCAACAAAAATGTGGCTAAGAAAGTTGCCTAACTTAAAACTACAATTTAAATTTTTAATTTTGATTTTTTTTTTCTGTTCTTTTTGTTTATAATTAAATTGAACTTAAA
>JASKGO010000362.1:0-37312 GCA_030556065.1 Holobus sp. GC000080
TTGAAAAGTAGACCTAATAGAAAAAAACTTTTTTTACAAAACCTTTTTTATTTTTAAAAGCGAATCTAAATATGCTATAAAAATTGGGGTATTCCATTTAAAATAACCAAGTTGTTATCTACTTCCGGTATAACCGGAAGTTCAGCGTGTGTGCGAATATTAGATTTAGGTAGATCACTGCCGAAAAGAATATCATGCCAAGATTCAGATTTCTAAAGTAAGTAGTTTCCATAATAATTTAATAGGCCACTCAAGTTGGGAGACCCTGTATTATTAGGATAATTTACATAAATGTCTATCACTATGGTGACGAGAGGTTGTTTTTGATTAAAGTCCTAATCATTACGTGTCGTCATTTAATAAAATCTGTTGTTTACCTAATGCTTGACGACGCGATAATTTATAACCGTTAATAACCTTTCAATTTTATTTAAAATTGATATTTCTTGTTCGCTAGTTTGAAATTTAAACCATTTAAAGCATAAATATAATTGAATGACGTGGCTCTGCAACTTTCTTATTCTTCTTGGAATTCTTTGGTCTTTCAATCTTTAAATGTATGATCAAAATCTTGGCATTATTGTGAAATAATTTTAAGGATTTTTTCCAAATAGTTGACGAAGTGGTTTCTTCTTGTGAATTATAAGCACATAGTAAAGTAAATTATATGAATTTGGGTAAAAGTCAGTGTTACATATTCTTTTTTTTTATATAGCAATGCCAAAATGTAAACTAAATAAATATTTTATTTTTTCCTTTTAAGAGAACAAGGTTATTATATTTGTACCAGAGATGCATAATCTTTAAGAAATTTGCAACAATTTTAATAAAAATAATTCAAAAGAATAATATTCAATGCTCATAAGGAAAATACAGTTATTAATTATAAAATCGCTTTATTTCGTCAATGCTATGCAATTTTTGGAGAAGTTTCATTATAAATATCACAGCCAATGCCAAACTGATTATTTTAATTAGTTTTTTTTTGTTTAATGGTCATAATCAAAAATAAATAGGTATAAAAAAGGTCAATTCATTAAATGAAAAAAAAAAACCTATCTTTTAACTCCTTACTCCCCAGGGGACCACTATGTGGCCTAAGTGCAATAAGTAATTTTTCAACTACCCTCCATTTATCTAAAATGAGCAAAGTCTCTATGTCTTTTTTAAATTTAAATGTATAAATTACTTTTTATTTTTTATCTCAAAAATAAAGTAAGCTACATAGGTAATTCGCACGTAACTACAGTACCATAACCCGATAATTCTAATTTCGGATTTTTTGGGAAGAGCTATTTGAAGATTCGAAATAATGATAAAATAACACATAAATTTTGCATTATTTTTATCGTAAATTTTTCTAGTTAGTAAGATCCATATTTTGTTTTCATTAATTTTTAATTGTTTCTTTAATTTATTGATAGGAAAATTTATAATAGATTTGTGTTAAGTACTTTTAAAAATTTTATTATTCTCTTCTTATAAATTATCTAAATTTGAACATTTTTAAATCTTATATCATCCTCAATACATTGTTTTAAAAAAATGTCAATTTTTAGTATTTCCTAAATAATTCGGGAAGTAAGGAGCCATTTTTTTTTTCTTAAAATGGAATTTGTTAGGCATAGCATTTTTCGTCCCTTTATCCATTTAATGCTAACCCAATGTCTATCTTCATTATTAACTCCCCTAACTGGGAAATATGCATCAATTTCATTAATTAATTACAACAAAACTATTGAATCGATTTAAATGCGGTTTTCGCTAAAATATTAAAAAAAATATCCTCTTTAAAATGCCATTTAAGATTTTTAAGTCGGGGGCCGTGGGGGGCAGGGGGTGACTGTTCACCATAACGAAATAATCCAAAAGATGTCCCCCTCACAACAAAAATTGACGTGTCTCAGGGATTTTTTTTAATGAGTAGTTTCATGTTATTCCGGGTGGATACTTTTCGCTGGGACACCCTGTTTACGAGTACCATAGATATTTTGAATATTTTGATACCCCGTATATTATTACCGATTTTTATAGAAAAATGAAATTTATTTTTGTGTGTGCCGTGCATAAATATTGATGAAATATCAGTAAGTCAGCAAATTTACTGTTTTAGAATTTAAACAATGACTTAAGAGCATGCAAAATCGATTAAAAAAGTAAATGAAAAAATTGAAAAAATTCGTTGTATGCAAATAAATCCCTTTTCGTCTACGTCACGAACGTTCGCCGCACGTATTCAAATAACATTATAAAACCTGACGCATCACCAACCGCGGCTCATTTTATTGCGGAGCGTGTGAACAGAGGCAGCACAGGTGTTTGTTTGGTTTGTGGTGATTCCAGTGCATTTTGAAAATCGGTGCACCCACCCACCCACGTGTAGAGCAGCTACAGTTATAATTACTTGCAACCGGTTACAACAATCCTTAATGTGTTTTTTATCTATTGTGATTCCTCTTTGCAACATTTTGCTGGTAATTACTATATGTTACATAAGTTGATAAATTAGTTTAAAAAGTAATTAAATCGCTATATGTTTAGTTTAATAAGTCATAAACTAAGAAGTTATTGAATTATGAAGTCATAAATATCATCCAATTTATCCATTTTTTGTGATAAAGCTAAAGGATAATTATCCTAATAGCATTGCAAACATTTACGATGACGTATCATGTGGTACGTTATGGATTTATCTTGGATTATTTTAATTACTTTCATGACTTGGCCAAATAGCGATAAAAATTTGGTCTTCGTGCTGAAATGCAGCTATTGTTTAAATTATATTAAATTAACATTTCCAGCGAATGTTCATTTCAGAAAAAGTAGCTGCTGTAATAATAATAATAATAATAATCATTAACTCTTGGTATATAGATCAATATTACCAAGGTCAATTTCTTTACGTTGTTTCAACTTTTGGTTTTGACTTCCTAATGTTGTTTTTGTTTGTCGTAAAAAAAATTATTATTTTTTTGCTTTAACTGGAATGAAAGTGCAGTTAAAGTTTGTATTACATAACTTTTATGTGCTTAATTTCATTCCGTTTTTATTCAAACTATAGCTATCTGAAAGTTATAACAATCGTATACCAAACTTTTGAAACAATTAAAAATGTTGCCCTGCATAAATGAGCCGTGAACTGTCTCGATGCACAATTACCATACAATCAACGAAATTTCGAAACGAATTTTCGGCCACCATTTATAACGTAGCTTTTTTCCATCCTAATTGGAAGCTTCTTCTGTTAATGCCCTCTTCTTCTACTAGGTACAGTGTTTCAATGTAAACATTAATTAGCATAATAGGTGTAATGAAGCGCTTAATTTTTGGAGCTTATGCAACTACGTTTTATTAATTCGCTCCTCTCCTTACACGTGTAAACCTAAAGTACTAGACGTACATTATATTTGTGTATGTTGTTTATTTATGAAGGTCGCCACACGTATATCAAAGTCATCATAAAATAATTATTTATTATTTCATATGCGTCACACAATTGGAATAGGACGTTTAAATTAAAAAATGTAACGGCGGCAGAGCGGCATTTTCGTGACATTCTGTTCTACTCATACAGTATTAATATGCGTTGCACATGTAGTTATTAATATTACATCAATTGTTTTGCATTATTTTCTATATTAATACTTTTGATTTTTGTGTGTGCAGCTTTGCATTATGGAAGCGGACGCCGAAATAGGTACCGAGCAAATACCTGCTGCGGAGCCACTCTTCAGTACTCTGGACATGATCCTTTTGGCCATCCTCATTTGCGTTGCAACATGGTGGTTTACCAAAGACAAGAAGAAGCCGGAAACTACTATGAATGGCAAATCCTACTCAATACAGTAAGTAATTCTGTGTTCTTGGTGGCATTTTAATTATGATATTTGTGATATTTGTATACTTAAAAAACAGCCTTTTGAGTGAGGTAGCAATCTTAGTGAATTAGCAACCAAGGTCAATATGTTTTTTTTTTTCATCTAAAAAATTTAAACGAAATTAATTTAGAAAATTACTTAAGTTATTTCAGATATGTTTCCGATATTCTAAAGGTTTCTAATGACAGATATCGATAACTACAATAACTATTAGTAGTATTTTCTGTTTATTTAACTTGGAACTTTTAGTTTGTTCTAAAATTGCTAAAATTATAAATTCAAAGGAAATGTAAATGTATTTAGAAGTGAATTTTCTCTAAGGTCAAACCGGATCATATTGTCCTTTCTTTGCTTACTTAGTAAAAAAATTGTTGTTTTAGATATCAAAATCAAACAAATGAGAATTTTATATGAAATTTAACATAGGGTTTGATGTAGGTTTACTTTTAGGGTTGGTTGTGATGTTCTTTCCTATTATTTTGATTTGCTGTTTTTATTTATCAAATCCGTGGCTGGGTCTAATATTATGTACTAATGTTGTCATAATTCTTTTAAAATAGCTAGTAATCCTAATCAGGAGTAGATTCTTTCAATTTTCTGTTCTTCCAAAAGCCTCCTGGAGGAAAAAATGATGACCCATTTATAGGGTCAATAGGGGGTGTACTTTTCTAATGTTCTCTTTCACTATTACTACATGTTACAACTTTGTGAAACAAACTTGTTTGTAGTACGAAAAGAATTCTTATTCGTTATCAATACTCAACCGTACTGCTCTAATTACAGTTTGATTTAATTTCTTTCTGTTTATAGAGCTTTGCTTTTATTTTGCTCGCAATCATATAGTTCACAAAACTTAATATTCATCAAATTGTATCTTAAAAATAATTCAATAATATTAAATGCGATGGAATAATAAATAAGAGTCTTTCTGTCCAAAATTATGCTATACATTTCTTTATAAATCTATGAGAAACGAATATAAATAAACTCGGAGTTTTAATCATTGCATCCTGAAGAATAATGTTTAACAGTATATCGTAATTATAAATTAATTAAACTAATTAATTAACTAAAAAAATGTAAAGATTCAATAAATCAAATTAGTGGTGGATGTTAAGGAAGAGACCAAAAATGAGTCTGACAAAAAACAGAGCCGCGATGGTATTAACCAAGCTACATCCAAATTCGTATTTTATGTGAACTATGGGAAATAGTAATGTAAAACATATGAAATTTGGAAAATTTTAAATTATTTAGTAAGTTTCAATAAAGTATTGAAGTAATTTGTATTTTTTATACCATAATTTTGGGGCAGACGTAGTATTTAATACTTTGCATGAAAAACAATGAATGTTTGGAAAAAAACCTACAACTAATTTAGTTAGAAGGGATAACTTCCTTTGTAGTTGTAAACAAAGCATTTTATGCAATTTTAATCTACCTAATCTAATCTAATCAGCCAAATAAACAATGAAAGTCGTCTCTGTTAGTCGCCTTATCTGAAAGGACTTTTTTTAAGTGATGATGGATAAAATCCAATTTCTTTGATTTGATAAAAACTAAAAACATAGCAGTAGGGAAAGAGCTATTAATGTGATATAGCATATATAATTTGATTAAAGCTCACAAAATGATGATGTCAAAAAAAGCATGGGAAATAATAAAATTCTACATACCGCTTAATGAAGAAAAAATATCTGATCATATCTACTTTTTTTTATAACTTTATGATGCCATAATTTTGCTTTAAGTACATGAAATTAAAATAATGTCTATTATATGACTTACATTTTCACTAACTTAATGATTTTTATTGTTTGAAATTTTTATAACCAACATTTCTATTTTATTACTCTAAAAGACTTATTTAAATAATGCAGAGTTTACTATAACCCTTGGAAAAAGTACCCTCGTTTTATCCTATTTAATATTTTTCAATACATGGAATCTTTTTTCTTCTTTTTAATTTTCTTAAAACCAATGACAATAAGAATAATTACACTTTTAAAAATATCCATCCTAACAAACCAATGCTAATAACAATTTTCTCTTCAATTTATCAGTATAATATTATATTTTTTTAAAGACCCACAACAATGACTCTTCAAACATCGTCCGACAACTCATTCATTAAAAAATTAAAGAGCTCTGGAAGAAGTTTGGTTGTATTCTATGGTAGCCAAACGGGTACTGGAGAAGAATTCGCCGGACGTTTGGCAAAGGAAGGGCTTAGATACAGAATGAAAGGCATGGTTGCTGATCCTGAAGAATGTGATATGGTATGTATAAATTCCACATACCAAAGACACTGAATTATTAATTTTTTCGAAACTTTATTTTTTGGGAAATAAAAATATTATGTGTTTATAGGAGGAACTGGTCAGTTTGAAGACTATTGAGAACTCGTTGGCCGTGTTCTGTCTAGCTACGTACGGCGAAGGGGATCCTACCGATAACGCAATGGAGTTCTACGAATGGTTGCAAAACGGTGACGCCGATTTGACTGGTCTCAATTACGCTGTAAGTTAATTTGCATGGAAACTCGTTATAGAATTGTCGATATTTCTCTATATTTATTCCGATTGATTGAATGAATGTATTCGCAAGTCACAAGTCACGCATTTTAATCGTGGGCTACCGGCTACTGATAATATTATCTATATTTTTTAATTGTTACAAACGGCCAACAGGGTTTCACATAATGTGCCATTATTGGTCGTATAGGGTGATTCAGAAATACCTTAAAAATTGTATGTGGAAGCTAAACATAAAAGAGTCTTATGCAAATTATAACAAATTATCCTATCTCATATATTTAAAAGATATATACCTTAACCTTGGCACCATTGCATTAATTAGTTGGTATTAAAAAAGAAAAAAAAAGTTAAGTGATTAAAAAAAAGACAACTAAATTAAGAATGACTTCCGGCTAAACCGGAAGTGATGCAAAGGTGAATGCTATGCCAACCAGCCGATATTATGTACCATTAAGCGTGCAAATCGTTATAAAAAAATATTAAATACGGGTATAAAGTGATAAACTGATAACACTTATACACATAAACATAAACATAAAAAATTGTATAATTATTATTCAAATGGAACTTGTATAGCACATAAAATAACTTGGTTTTAAAATTCGAATTTAATATGAAACAAACTAATGATGGTTTTAAAACACCTTAATCGATATAAATTCGCTAAGTAGTAACAATAAAAAAATATTCAGGATAAATCAAATTGTTTGCCTCTATAAAGTATCTCGAAAACAATAAGTGTTACAGAAAAATTAATGACACATTTTCTAGTAGATCCATTTTCCCAAAAATAAAGATGGTGTCATCAGATTGTACCTCTCGTCTTTTTTTGTTATAACCAAAAGTTTGATTTTTGACGGTTTATAAAAATATTTATAACTTCTCTAATATTAATGAATTATGAATGAAACAAAAAAAATCTTTAGACACTTTTTTAGGTAGAATTTAATACTGCTGCCCAAAAATTATTTGGTTTTTATATAGGCTCAGAAAAATATAAAGTTGCAATTTTTTAAATGCAAGTCATAAATAGTTTGATTTTTTTAAATTCCAATTTGATCCACCCTGTACAGGGTAACAACGTAATGTGGCGTTTTCAATTATTTACTTACTAAGCACTTTTTATTAGAAAAAAAAACATTTATACGAATATAAGACAACATTTCGGATTGATTGGTAGAAATTTCAATTTTCTACCGCTTCTGGTGTAACTGGAAATGATCCTGTGAATGATGAATTAAAAATAGCACAAACTTTTTCCCTGACCTCATTTTCTGACTAAAAACATTTTCCTTCAATGCAAATAAATAAATAAATTTTTATTTTAAAAGTGAAAAAAAAGTTTCATATTATAAACAATTCGGAATTTCAGGTTTTCGGTCTTGGAAACAAAACCTACGAACATTACAATCAAGTGGCGATATACGTGGACAAACGTCTCGAGGAATTGGGAGCTACTCGTGTCTATGAACTAGGCCTCGGCGATGACGACGCCAAGTAAGTTACGCTAGTCTTCCGTAGGAAATTTAGCAATAAGCTAATAATCTATTTTTAATGCAGCATCGAAGACGATTTTATCACTTGGAAGGACAAGTTTTGGCCCGCGGTTTGCGAACATTTCGGCATCGAGTCCACCGGTGAAGACGTCAGCGTTCGTCAATACAGACTACAAGAGTTCAAAGATGAAACTCCCGAGAGACTTTTTACAGGAGAAATGGCACGATTGCATTCATTGCAAACACAGCGACCGTAAGTTTTTAAAATTTAATTTTATGCGTTTAAAAGTTTTTCATATGTGCAAAATTTTATATAGGCCTTACGATGCGAAGAATCCCTTCTTGGCTAAGATTAAGGTGAACCGAGAACTTCACAAAACAGGTGATCGTTCGTGCATGCACATCGAGTTGGACATCGAGGGGTCGAAGATGCGCTATGATGCCGGCGACCATTTGGCCGTCTACCCGGTCAACAATTCGGAATCGGTGGAAAAGATCGCAAAGTTCACCAAAGCCAATTTGGACACGATTTTCACTCTGATCAACACCGACGAGGAATCCAGCAAAAAGCATCCCTTCCCTTGTCCTTGCACTTACCGCACTGCCCTCACGCACTACTTGGACATAACGATGAATCCTCGCACTCACGTTCTTAAAGAACTGAGCGAGTACGCAGTTAATCCGAAGGAAAAGGAGCTGCTTAAGAAGATGTCCAGCACGACTCCTGAAGGAAAACACTTGTATCAGGAATGGATCATTAGAGACAACCGCAATATTGTTCACGTTCTCGAAGATCTTCCTTCTTGCAATCCAGCCCTTGATCACTTGTGTGAATTGCTGCCTCGCCTGCAACCCAGGTATTACTCGATTTCATCGAGTCCTAAACTGTATCCCAATACAGTGCACATAACAGCCGTGCTGGTTGAATACGAAACTCCTACGAAGAGGTTAAACAAAGGTGTGACCACCACTTGGTTGGCTACGAAGAAACCTCAGAGTGACGACTTACCAACGGTGCCTATTTTCATTAGGAAGAGCCAGTTTAGGTTGCCAACGAAACCACAAACGCCTATTATTATGATCGGACCCGGTACTGGTCTGGCACCATTCAGAGGGTTCATTCAGGACCGCAAGTTCACCAAAGGTGAAGGTAAACCGATTGGCGAGACTATTTTGTACTTTGGGTGTCGCAAACGTTGTGAAGATTTCCTCTACGAAGATGAACTTGTTGAATATGAGAAAGAAAATGTCATTAAGATGCACGTGGCTTTCTCTCGAGATCAAGCCCAGAAAGTTTACGTTACGCATCTCCTTGAGAAACATGGTGATGAAGTTTGGAACATAATTGGGGAAAATAATGGACACATTTACATTTGCGGGTAATTTTTTTGATAGACTATTAATTTTATTAGTATTTGCTTAACTTAATTTAGAATTTTAATTGGAAATTAAATTAAAATTCATGAAAAACCATTCAAATATCAAAAAAGAAAATTTGTTAATGTTTTTTGTTTTGTTTTGCAATTTTAGAGATGCCAAATCAATGGCCAGTGATGTCCGTAACATTCTGCTGAACATTATTCAGACAAAGGGTCAAATGACTGAACAACAGGCATTGGCTTATCTGAAGAAAATGGAAACTCAAAAGCGCCTCTCCGCGGATGTGTGGAGTTAATTATTTTTCAGTATACTGCTATTAATTTATCCTCAAAACATAGCTATCTTTCTCTTTATCCTTCAAGGTCTTTTTGGTTATAGAATTTTGTATTATAAATTCTTTTTGAAGAACGTTTTACATGTTTTTATTGTTATTAAAATAATTACTAAAAGTAATATAAATTTATTATTACTGCTCTTGATTTATAATTTTACATAGCAAATAATTTTCAATCGGATTCCAAAACTTTCATTAAACCAATCGCTTGGTTGTTACTATAATTACACGATTTCAGGGAGATTTTCACTACTGTACATAAACCTATAGTTCTTTTTATATATTCGTATAAATAAATAAAAATGTCCATGGTTTAATTGTATTAGTTTTTTTTTAATTAGATTTATGAATGCGCTTACTTCATTATTTTCCATTGATAGTGGTTTAAGTTTTAATTTGGTAGTCTAGGTCTTAAAAATTAATAATAAAATTATTCACAGCAAGAGGAAGCCAAGCCAGGGTATAGTTATTTAAAATAACAGAACGTAATTTAAGGACATCAACTTCTGTCAGGATAAATTGTTTTATTCCTATTGTCAGTTTGGTTGTGGAATATATTTTCTTTTTTAGTAGCTGAGAGCTGACTAAAAGGTTGGCTTCCAAAACACATAATTTAGATAGGTTTTTATGCTTACAATACATGTTTTGTTGTTGTTATTATTATTGTTTAAATGATATATTTTTAAATTTAATAATGGATTTATTGAAAATGTAATCAAACAATGACCGTTAGTGCCGTTAGTATTTAAAGGCGATAATTGTAAATGTTAAAACAGGTGGTTGTCATTAAAAGTTGTTTGTTTAATTATTTTGTGATGATTTAAAAATACCCTGTATGAAAAATAAGTAAGTTATTTGTTATAAATTTGATGGGTTTTATAATCTCAAGCTCAACTTTAAAATAAAATTTTATTTAATCAATTACTTAAAAATTATTTTTAGGCCACCCGACTTATTAATTTAAAGTATATGTATTGCCCTTTATCAAAGTCCAAAATAAAATATTATATCTTTCCGGTTTTCCGGAAATAATTATTAAGTGCGCGGTGTCCGTTCTTATAGCATATGTACAAGAAATTTCTCAATTAATTCAACTTTTCTCAAAAGTCACCACTTAGATTTTTTAATTCTCACTCATATTTTGCAGTACATATTGTTCTTTAACAAAATCAAAAATGAAATTTCATCTATGCATTTTTTTGCAGCACTTCTTCCTAGAAAGTATTAAAAACAAGCACCCAGTACCTTGTTAACTCTTAAGTAATAATTCCTTTTTCAAAATTTTTATTCTCATTACATACGATTTCTTCTTTCCCTTTGCATTATCCCCTGCGATTCATAGCCGAGTAAATTGGCAAACGAATTGCTGAAATAAAAACAAAAAAATACTGCACACTTTCACAAAAAAAAAAGAAAAAAACGTATATTACATATCCTAAATATGTACATAAAAAAAGCATTTATAAACTAGGAGTTAAAAGTAACCGAACAAAAAGTAGGGTATTATCATACAGCATATTAAATATGATCTTTAAAACCCGCTACAAACTATCTAATATTATAAATCATTATTCATAAGCACTGCGCACTAAAATGTTGGGGACTTGTATTTCTCCTAATGACCAAATTTTTCAACTAAATCCGATGAAATTAAAAAAAATGTAACCGAATGATCCATTGTACTAGTAGGAACAAGTGTTTCAGTCGCTGAACATAATTTAACGATAACAATAATAATTATTATAATAATCGGTATGCTATTACCAAAAACAGACTCGAATTATTGAACATATTTTTGCTTATAAGAAACCGCTGGTAATTCGCCACTTTTCACTACTAGAATAAAAGCATAAAAAGAAAAGGAAGAAAATGAAAAAGCAAATAAAACAAAAAGTTAACTTAAAGCCCAATTCTACTGAAATATTGTAAAAAATCTACGGTTATAACATTCAAAAATACAATATGTACAATATTCTTTGAAACGGTAGCGTATGTGAAAATCAACAATGTTTTCCAATATATCGGAAAGGTGTGGAGCACAGTTTGTGTTACCGTCTTACATTCATATAATATAATCTTATTGGTAAAACAAATGTTTAAATACGATTTTTTTTTCCTTATAAATTGAGCTTTTGAACTGATGTGTCACAAAGTAATCATGCGCTAATTGATATCAAAATTCACTTACACTAAATCAGTAACATGCTATATGATACTAACAACTATTAAATATTAATGATAAACAAAATAATATTATTAACAAACAAAAAAAGAAAAATATTCTGTTGGTGATTAGGAGGAAAATAATGCATCACAATCATAACACGCTTAAGTGAGAAACAAATTGTTCATTGAACATTTACTAAACAATAATCACATGCCAGTACCAATTAAGAAGTGATAAATGCGTTCAAACCTGCCGAAAAAAAAATAACAGCGCATACCAATACTGACATCATTAAACACACACACGCACACACAAAATAATTTTAGCTATCGACTTTTAACGTGTGAGCATCAATGAAAATGATAATCAGTTTTTCACATTTAATACTTGTAATTGTTACAAGCATAAAATAATTAAGTAGTGGTGGACACAGTAGAAATGTGCGCGCCTAGCATATACAAACATTAAATGACTATGTATGACTTATGAACAAACTATCATCACACCTTAATTACGCACCAAAAATACGACTACTTCTCTACGAAACTCAAACGGCGCCCTTGTTGACGCCGGCAGTATAAACTTCAAGCCTGTTGGGTTTGGTTTAGGCAGCTTCCAAGTCGTCAACGGATTCCGCTTCGTTTTGCTGAATTGACCGGGCACACTGCGTGCCACTGTCACCGGAAGTCGTTGATCCTTCTAGATATTCTCGCACTGGCGGATTGCAGTACTCTGCAAATCCAGCATTTACCAGTTCACTGTTTAAAAGCACGACCTCCTGAAATATAATATCAATGTGTAGAAACATTAAAAGATAATTTTCTTGATTCAATAATTCTGCTACTTATTCGTATAAAACTTATTCATACCTGAGGTCCAACTATAATATACATTAAAACTAGAGGAATACCATTCTCGGTATAATCCGCTATTTGCGTCAACGCAATGGTTCCTTTTGTTAATTCTGCAACTAAATTGTAAGCTTCCGGGTTCCATTCAGCATCAGGACCTATTAAATAAAACAAACCCATGAGAAAAATCCGTTTAAAAAAAGTCAACTTTAAAGAAAGTGGACACAGGGCTGTTATACTTTAATTCTTCATTTAAAAAAATCAAAAAATTAACTAAATATGCTTACCGCCCACTGGTTGAATATTGTACAAGATACATTCGGCAGCCTGGAATGGAAGCATGAGGAAGTCTCCGCGAATTTGTCTAAGATCAGCATTGGCAATGTTGGCATATCCGCCGTAATCCAAAAATGTAACATATGATTTGTCGTTCTCTATATCCGACGACAAAATTAAAACCCTATACCATTGGCCCACTGATAAGGCAACGCAAACGGTATTTTCTGTAAATATATAAATATTTTCAAAATCAGACCAAAAACTCAAATCAACTAATTAAAATTGAACTGAATTACTTACCTAAGATGGGTTTGGGTAACACTGGAGTACCGGGGACATTATAACAAATCTCCAAGTAATTGGTTAACATCTGAAGATGAGGATACGAAGGATGAGCAGGCTGTTGTAAAAATAAGTGTGCTGGTGTGACCATACAACTAACCACTGTATCATTGTTTATGCCTTCGATGAGCTTACACTAGAAGAGTAAATATCCGACGTTATAAACAAATTAAAGACTTCTTGGATTTTGTAATAGCAATTAAATTTACCAAATTACTTACATATACATAATCTGGAGGTAAAGGTACATTGTTGACAGGGGCACAGAGTGTAATCGGTTCCAAAGTTATATCGGGATGTCGTTTCGCAGGAAACACTTGTCTTATTTTGGACAAAGCTTTTTCTATATCACATTGTCTTCCTAGAATAATAATCCAAATCATACTTAATAAAATTTGAAATCCAAGGATTAAATTAATAAATTGCATTTTGAAATCATTAAAAAACTACACAATCACAACAAAACCCAAGTGTATAAGAATAAAAATATAAATACCTTGAATAACACAAACTGTCTGCTTATTTCCTACATCTGGATGATCTCTAACTTCTATATAAGTGTTTGTCTCTCTTTTAATGTCATTAATCCTTTTGCCAAATTTACCAATCAGTTTACCAACTAAAGCTTGTGGCAACAAGAATTCGTAAATTTGTCTTTCGGTACCATCTCCAGCTGGTGTCCTAGAAGGCGGTGTAGCTACTTCACTACCTCCCTTGCCACTGTCACTAGAACCCTTCAAAGAAAACCACAAACATTAATCGCAAGTCCTCTTTTATGACGGAAAAAACATTAGGTAGAGGAATTCAAATTAAAATTCAATGCTTACCTCGCTATGATTATCAGAAATGCAACTAAGCGAAGGACTAGCCAACATCACATCAGCAGGACTATGATTGGCCGAGTCACGTTCGCTGTTCTGCATTTGAATTTCTTCGTTTTCAGCATTGTTGTTACCGTTATTAGTAATGTTATTGACAATGTTTCCATCAACAACGTCTTCTTTCTTGGATGCTGGCAATCCTTTGGTGGAATTTAAACTTCCACGCTTGGTGGCTGCGGTGCGTTCTTTCTGAATCATTTTTGCTGGCGACTTCTTATTATCTACTTCCTTATTTTTGGGCATTTTAACATCCGAAGCGCCCTTTTTGCAAACCGTTTTATCATCAACAGCAAACGAAGTCGCTTCTTCGACGGAAGGCTTCTGTTTCTGTAATTTGTTTAGTGATTCTGATGAGCAACGGCGTTTGTTATCGGTATCGGTGCGGCTGTTCAATTTGATCGATTCACTCGATCCACCAGATCCGTTACGCATCGACTTGATCTTTTCAATTTCGAGGTCCAGGTCTTCGTCCGAAATTACTTGAGGACTTGTTTTCAGGGAACGCAGCTCCCTGGGTATTATGATATCAATAGGTGTCGAAGGTGTGGACAATACAAGCTTTTTATCAGGTGTTCCGCATGGAGTCGTAGACCCACTATCGTCACTCTGCTCTGCAAAATCCTCCTTTCTTTCGGTCTCCAGCGACAAATTGCGTCTGGACGACAGAAAATCACCTGGGTCAGTTTCTTTTTGAGGGTTTCTTTTCCTTCTGTACCAGAAGTAGCTTAAGAGTACAGCAAACGTTGGCAATGAGAACACTAACAATTGGCGCGAATAAGACGGGACCATCTTTTATTAGCTCCACGATTGAACCAACGTACAAAATCCTGCAACCACAATTGTTACGTTTAATTGTTTTTTTGTTTTTCATTTTAAATATTCAATTAATGCATTTTTAGAATACCGGAAACCGAGTTGCGCTAAGCTAGCATTTTTGAAGCTGTTAGTTTCTTAAAGAGTTACATTTCGCGCGTCGGGTAATTCTTTCAAATTGGCATTTGCTGCTGATTTTGCGAAATTCGAATTGTAAAAACAAGCTGTTCAACATCAATGCAAACAACATTATCTACAAATTAAGTGCAACGTTGCTCCTTACTATCATCGTCTCTAATTTACGCTGCCAAAATACATTGTAAATCCGTTATCGTTGACGGCGAACTAATTGAAGCGTATAGTAAAAAAATACACTTACGATTTCTGATTTATTGAAATTATCTCTTCAGAGGCCGGTAATACTAATAATTAATACATTAATTAACTCAAGCTATAACTTTGAGGGCACTAATAAAAACACATGAGATCATTAAAAAAAATGTCAAATGACGGCAAAACTTTAATTGTTATTGGTAGTCATAACAACTCTCTTATGCGGAAATTTTTAAAAAGGGTTTCTAGATTTAATGTATCTTCGAACACTTACATTAAAGAAATGGCACACAAAAAACCTTGGCATATATTTTTATTCAAATAAAAATTCGAAACATAGTATCACCAAATATCAATAAGTGTCCTTTATATAAAATAAAAAGCAAAATAAGAAAATGTTTTTAATCTGAGGTCAGATTCGTAAACCTTTTAAGCTAACGACGATAACATTTTTATGTAATATAATTTGCAACTTTGTTCATCAAATTAACTTTTACCCGTTCAAAGAATTTGAAAAACTAATGAAATATTAGGCGGAAGTAATAGTAATCGAAACAGTTAACGAGTTAATTTACTAACGGATTATTCAAGGTCTATTAAAACAGTTTGTCTAGTTATTAAAAAGGAAGCATAAGATTTTCCTTTTATCTTTAATTCCTTTTAACTTAATTTTTAAATGCAAGTGATTTCTGAGCCGTTTTCTTAATTGGGATTTCTTAATTTTCCAAAAGTTAGCAAACAATAAGCAGCGATAAAAAAATTCCCCTAATAAGTGGAACACGAACAAAAAACTAATAGATAAATCATCAACACTTACAAAGTAATTAAAAATAGTCATTAAAATATTGTTTTTAATCTTCTTGATACGTTATAAATTTAAAATTATTAAGATAACAATCTTCCTGAAATGATTAAAAAAATTAAAGTTTTCAAGATGCTTGGCGATCTGCCGAGTAGATCTTTATAACTTCCGTTATAACCAGAAGAAGTTGCCGACACAGCGCCCAAGCAGAATAGGCGATATCGAAAGTGTAATAACGCTAAATGTTGGTCAAACAACTAGAAAAATTGGTTGAAAATATCATGAAAATTTTAAATAAATATTTAACCTTATCTATTCATTTTGGAATTTCAACTAATATAAGAATAACAATTATCTATATATTTTTTTTATAAATATTTAAGCCTTGTTTGCAAATTGTATTGACGTTACAAAAATAATTGATTACAATTTACAATCATATTAATTATCAATTGATACTTTTTTAATTACCCATAGTTTTGTTATTCTTTTTTTAAACAGATAGCATCAGATAACAAAATCGTCAACAAGATAATTTAATGTAATATACTGAAATTAGTTTTTTTTGTAGTGATTTTTAAAAAAAGATTTCAAAGTATATAACTTCTAAATAAGCAATTAACAAAAAAATGTATTTAAACACTTTGTTTCAATAATACTTCAGAAAATTTGTTTAAATATTTTTTTTTTCAACTTTTCGTTGTTATTTTGCATAAATTTAAAAAATAATAACGCAACTAATTAACATTTTTTCCTATTTTGGTAGCTAGAAAAAATGATGATTGGTGGGTAAGATTAGGTCTAAACATTCATATTTTATTTTTTATTTTTATTTATTTCGCTTCGGAAGTCGGAAAAATATTGATGAAAACAACAATTTAAAATTCTTTTCAATTGTGGTTAATCAGTTTCAAAATTTCCAAACTAACTTTACTTAAACATTTATTTAAAATTTAAATGGATTGTTATACTTCTTATAATTTTATTTAAATAATTGAATTAACCACAAAAATTAAAAATATTGTTTAAGCTTTTCTTGTTAAAAACAAATTAATATCAAAATTGTGCAAATTTTAAAATTATTTTCTATAGAAATAAAAGTACTAATGAAAATAATATAATTCAAATAAAACTGCCAATTATTTGTTTTAAAATGCCATCTTGAGAAAGAAAAGTATTTTTTTTTTTTGTAAAATATTGTTTTTTGGCTTTAACGAAAAAAAGGAGCTGGGATAAATCAGATGACGTTTTCATTTTTTTCGGTGAAATTAAATCGCAAAAAGCTTCATTGATATTTTTTTCTAGCACTTATAGTTGTCGATATCTGGGGGCAACCAATCTGGGTCCACTCTTTTTTAACATACAGTGAGACATTTCACGACTTTTTTTGTCAATTAAATTGATAGATACTAAATTTATAACAAAAAAAATTAAGGCAATTCGAATAATAAAATTTGAATTCCTGCGAAAACGCCTTTTATAAACAAATCATTAAACTTTTTTTAATTTCTTCAATTTTCTATATTAGACCTGTAAAGTAAACAATTCATTAAAAACGATTTTTGTAATTTTGGAAAATACCTTAGAAAAATAATTTTATCAATTATTAGTTGGGCTAACAATATTACTTTCAATGAAATCTACATATTTATTTATTTTCACATAATTTTAGGGTAAAAAAAAAGAATAAAACACAAACCAAATATTGTTTTTATAAAAAAAAATTGAATTTGGTGGGTACGCTAGGGTTAAGAAAGGTCCACCAAATTAAAAATAAACAATCCTTCTTGAATTTATTCATTTATTTTTTAAATTTTTAGTTTGACATTATAAACGAAGCAGAAATAAATGAAATTATTTCATATTTCATTAAATAATTTTGTAATGCCTTAAAGTAAAAATTGGGCAACACATTACCAACAAAACAATTTTTTAATCATAAATATTGACTTTTGAACGATTTTGAAAAAAAAAAAAAATAATAATATCTCACATAGTATTATAATGGCAAACTTGATGTGATTTAGATAAATAAAATAACGTGGACTAAATTCAAATTGTAATAAACGAGAAATCATAATTATAAACAATAATAATAATAATAATAATAATAATGTTAACGAGTTCTACAGGTTCCAAGAGGCCATGTGATGTAAATGAACCCTACCTTAATACACATTCTGTAATAAGAAAACACTAAATAAAATTCCAATTCATTATTATTATTAAATAGTAATAGCACTCAACCCAACTGTCGAAACTAGATGACAACCATTTTAATATTTCTCTCAAATAAGATTTAATATGCAACACATTACATCTTTACTACAAGTGCCAATTAAAGACACGAAACCGAAATAAGAGTTAATTTAACCATGGCAAAAAAAAATGCGACGCAATTTTTTTTTACGATCACTAAACACAATCAAAGAATTTGTTTCGTAATTTTGTAATGAAATGAAATATAACTAAAGCTGTTTTACATTTCGTTCCAATTCAAAGTACGTTTGTAATTTTAGGTGTATCGGAAAATCACTGTACTCAGGTAGAACCACATTGCAGGTTCTTGTAATGGAGGCTACATTTATTTCTTTCAAAGAACTTACCATATTGCTTATGACAATAAACCTCAAAGAATTTAGAAGTGGTTTAAAAAAATCCAATATATGCACAAATAAGGGCACTTTTCCTTTGAGTGCGTGTACAGATTGATTACGGAAACACCGGTAATTTCTCGAAAAAATGTTCATTCACCACGTGGCTGCCACTGTTTCCGATTGCGGTGTTGCGTATACACCGGAGATTGTGTTGAGCTCGTGTGCGAGCGTGGGGATCAGGAACGTGAGTGAGTGGTTCACGGACGGTGTGGCCTCTCAGCTCTCTCGGTCTTGCCACTAAACGGAAGAGACCACGATTCCCACAAGGCGCATGCTTGTTCTCCACGGATTTTTCGGAGTTTCAGCATCATAACCTGAATGCTTTTCCATCGACTACCTTGACTACCAACGACTTACTAGTAGTCTTTTCTTTTTTTTTTTTTCTCTGGAACCGTGAAAACCTCTAGAGCCCATGACGGAGAAATTTGGCCTCTGTTCATTCATCTAATCTTGTTTAATATCACATTACACAATACTTAATACTACTTTATTCAATTTGTTAATAAAAAGTTCTTTTTGTTACGTAATCTTTCTTCGATATATTTTTTTAAGATTCGAATTTCGGGTGAACCAACAGGTTTATTTTTTGCTGTAGGGTAGGCCCAGTTTCTGCTACAGGTTTTTTGCCTCTTGCAGATTTTTACTTGTAAAAATTTCATTTATTGCTTATTTTATTCAGTAAAAAAATGTTCAGTTATTAATTATTCAAGATAAATTAAATAAATGACTTTTGAGAAATGATTTGTGAATTAAATTTCAAAAACTTGTATGATTAGACTTTAAGATTTAAAATATTTGCGATGATTGTTCATGCTGAAAGATTTAAAATATTGTAATAATTAATAAATTGTATTTGCGATGATTATTGATGCTAAAAACTTTTTGATTAAAAAAAATGATGTAAAATTTTAAATTTTACAAGTATTCTTTACCGAATTTAACATTCCATCTACTGCTGCTTTTATTTTAATTTTTTAGTTTTTGTTTTTTGTAATATTTCAAGACAACAAGATCTTTCTAAGAAAATAATCCGAATCATCAGATCTGTCTGTTGGAAACTTTTTTAAATACTATAATCTAATGATGCCTACATGTAATTTAAATTACCAAATCAAAGAAGTTCAATTTACATTTTTAATAAACACGGATCTTAATTTTAGCATTAAAAAAAATTAATAAAAAAACTTATTGTTTATAGATCATAATGGTTATCAATCTATAAAGTTATTTAAAAAATCATGCTGTTGTTTAGGACAGGCTTATAACAGTAACTATTTTTTTCTCTTCTTTCATTGGCAAAATCGAGGCAGAAGTTATTAGATTTTAGAGAACTGTTTCAATCAATCACTCTCTATATCTATAAAATAGCCGAGGTTACACTTAAAAAATAAAACTTAATATAAAATAAATTCAGTTAGTTTTTGTTTGAATATGATTATTTAAACAGTCAACAACAAAAAAATATTATTTTTTAACTACTTTTTTAAAGCTAAAATGCAAAGAAATCTTGGCGACCGTACTTTTTAGACACTATTTTTTTACTTTATAAGTTATGTAGCCGTGATTTCATCACAAATTAATTTCGGTAAGATCTTGTAAGTTTGACAGCTGAACGTTTAAACTAAATTGGCCAAAAAGTACCTACTTTTGGACGTGTAATTCAACAAATTTATTAATTTTCACAAAAAAATACAATGTGAAAAGCCCACGTAAACATAATAGGTAGATCTTTTAAGACTATTTGTTTTGTCATTATAAGAAAACTGGGTGGTGGAGATAAATTGATCGCAGATTCGGTTTTCGCATACAAAGTAGATAAAGTTATTAAAAAAGTATTTCCATCGCTGCAACATTAATTTTCTTCCTCGTTTTATTTTCAATTCAAAAATGGACGTTCACTTCATGCAGTATTTGATACTGCATAAAAAAGTGTCTTAAGAATGCATTGTTTTTAACTCAATTTCAAATCGCAAACTTGAAAAATGTTGAAATTGAAACCATTTTTAAGTGGCCCCAAAAATTTTGAATGAAACTAGAAGACAAAACTTCACAGGAAAAATCTGATAATGCTAACCTTGTCTTATGAAAAATTTCTTTCGAAAGTGGTTATTCGCTTTTTTTAATCCCTTATATATATATGTAATCTTTATTGATTATTAAATGACATCAATTAACAATCAATGGGCCATGGATTTAATCCCTTATTTTATAGAATCAATCTTGATCCATGCAGGAAATCTTGAATACTTCAAGCGATAGGAAAAAAAAAGCAAACTAATGACGACTTTTTTAAAGTCGCAGTTAGTTTGCACATATGCTGAATATTTAATGCAACTATAAAAAAAATGAATAAAACGCAAAAAGCAGCCATGTCTTAAATTACTCTTAAATATCAAACACAAATCCACGATATATTAATAACGGCGAAAAAGGTCAAATCACAAGGAACGAGCGAATAAACGAGCAAATTAGGCAACGACTTTTCGCGCACATTTCGAAACTTATGATCACATGATAAATCTAAATTAATCAGACATTATACCTAATTTAAATAAAATGGCGAAGGACTTCTCCAAATTAATTTCGCGATATTTTTATTTACACATTGAGAAGCAAATAGCAGCTGGAGCAGCAGCAGTGGCAGCAGCCAGGACATTTACGAATAATGTGTATTTTATGCTATGTATTATTAGCAATTGGAAAGTTGCAATAAGCAGATTATCATTAATTATTGTTATTAATACGAGTACATACGGTAATAATCACATTTATAAAGTAATGTATAAAAACATATCAATTTCTACATTCCAATAAATCCAGCTACAACGCGTTCTAATTACTTTTGTTAATTAAAATACATATTGAGTGAGAAGTTGCACTCATACAGATTACTTGCTAAACTCAATTTTCTCTTTAGCTGCTTAATAAACCGGCTAATAAAACAATAGTTTTACATTAACCACATTATTAATCGCCATTTAGCCACTTGTTTATGTTTGCGGTTTTGATATTGTTAATAACAATGTGGAAAAAAGGAAAAGCATTTTCATAGCCTGAAATGATATGAAGTAGTTAGTGTTCTCATATAATAAATATTTATAAAAGTAAGCAATTATTTAACTATAGGACAATTTGTTGTACTCTTTTGAAAAGAAATAATTGATTACATCTACAATAGTTTTTATGTGAAATTTGATTTTAATTGTTTTTTAATCTATCCGTACGTAAATTTTATATTTTTTCTATATAAATAATTTTCATAATGGTGTAATACAGCAATTAATGTTTAAAAATTAATTTTAATTAGGAAAAATAAACTGCAATTAAGTCTTTAATAATAACAAACAACAGAACACTTACTCAAAATAAACACTTAGTAATTCAACTTATCTAATACTTAAAAATCTAATATTAACTACCGTAATTTTTTAGAGCAATTTGTTTCAGAAATCAGACCCGGCTTTTCGCCAAGTGTATATTCTCAAGCAATCAGTTAAAACACTCAGTACACCCGTCATTTCCGGTTATACTAGGAAAAGGGGACTGTATTGTTAATTAATTCAATGGCAGTTTCTCCAGCTTGAATTTTTTATATATTTTTTTATCATGAAATGTCTGTACAAACAGCTAACAATAATTAACAACAAAAAAAAAAAAACAATAATTAAAAATCAGCGTGATACGATTTTTTGTGAGGCATCAATTTTATAATAAATAAATGCTGTTAATGAAAGAAATCTTGAAAGAGGCAAAATAAAAAATAAATAAAAAAGATATTAATTTTAAAATAGGAATCAAGATATAGAATAAAAAATGGGACAACGAATCAAGTTAAAATAAGAAAATTTGGTATTATACACCTCTGGTATTAACAGTTAACTTTTGATGATCTTAATTTAGACAACCTGCAGACAGAAATTAGCTATTTGATTTTTTCACATCTTGTGTAACTGATAATAGTATTAAATATTAATTTTTAAGCACTCTCTATTTGACTGTAGTTTTATATTTTTTAATAAAAGAATAATAAATGTATTATATTGTAAAAGTAAGCCCAAATATTGCAAAAGCATTTTGCTAATTTGGATAATTTCAGCGCGAGATTTTGTGCGACTTACTTTTGCCATTGAATTAGTTAATATTTTTATGTCATTTAAGTATTTAACCAATTTATTTATTTATTTGTTGGAATAAAAATCCTCTGTCACTTCATAACTTCATAAGTATAAAAACTGAAGGCAACGAAAAAAATAATTATTTTAATAAACATTTTACTTATCAATAACATATTTAATGTTATTAAAGGGCCCAAACCAAACTTTAAAATAATTTTAAGCCAATTTAAAAAAATAATGCGTTTGTTGATCAGAAAGATTGTCGTCATAGAAAGCTCAAAAAAAGATTTTCAGTTTAATTAGGTTCTAAACAATTATTTGGTTTGAGGAAAAAACAATTTTTACAACGTAGTATCCTTTCTTTGGGATTGGCATTTACGCATTAAATCTTTAAAATTTGTCCATGAAGCGTTCATTAATATTATCAAATAATATGACTGTAGAACTTTGGGCAACTTAAACATCAACTTTTTGCAATTTTTGCTAGTTTAGGTGGGAAGACCTCACATAATTCTTGCTATGATTCTATGATTTATCAAATATTTGCGACAAGGACAACTTATTGTAATTGAAAATAATTTTCAAAATTAAATCCGCTTCAAATATCAAAAAGTATTTTTTTTATTTTATACCGCGCCCAAATTCATTACAATTGCATTTCTGGATTCAACGGCTGCCTTCATGCAATTGATGTGAAAGACCCGGACTTATAAATACATAATACATTAATTTAAGTGTAAGACACCTTGCATACAGACGCGTACACATAAGTTCATTTACCTTGATGATTTAAGTGAAACAGGTTTAAGAGACCGCTTTTCGCGTCTGATCGATCATTCATCAAAATGTTCAATTTATAAATACTTAACAAGATACAGGGCGGTTTTATAACAAGTAAACAGTTTTATTACATAATATAAATAACTTGCCTACGTCTAATTATTTTCTTATTTACAGTTAATTTATAAGTTTTCTTTTAGGGCAGTTTTACAAGAAGTAAACATTTCTATTACGTATTGGAAATAAATACCTAAAGTCGATTTTGTTTTCTTAATTAAAATTTAATTTAAGTTTTGATTTGAACAACTGTAGGGATGGTTGCATTGTTGCATCTTATCAAATTTGCAAAATTTTACCAAATCTTTCACAATATTGCTTTGCACATTTTCAGTCATTTTAAATGTTTAAAATATTTGAACAAATATTCTAAATTTTAATTTCGTTAGCTTTTAGTTTCTTGATAAAAAAAATTGTTGTTTTTTTTGTTAAAACAAACTTTTTAAAGCTGTTCAGCAAGAACAAAAATTTTACCAAGTTAGTAGTAAACTTTATAAGCTTGTCACGTCATTATGTATTGTTGTCTTTTAAGTTTTAATTGATATCATAAGTTAATTAAAAAGTAGAATCTTAAAAAAAATATATCAAAACATAAGTGAGATAATTAATTTGCCTGTATGTAACAAATCAAGGAAAGGACACTTGTGAATTTTCCACAGATAAAACTTTATCACGAATATTATTCAATGGTAACTCCGAATTCGGACACCGAATTATGACATAACGATAACTGACGATAACCGAAAAAGTGCTAGAAAATCTAACAACCAATCGCCGTATAAGATAAGCCGATCAGCATTACATGAATTAAATTAAGTCAATTTAATGTTCGTGTCAAAGGACATCAAAGTGTCGGTTTACCGGAAAACTTCATGATGCTGATGCTGCAGACAACAATTCTAACCTCAATATATGTAACGTTGCGAAACACAAACAAAATTGCTATTAATACATGTTGTACAAAACGAATCCGGAATCAAGATTATTTGTGCCGTCAAACAGTGTCACTTATTTATAATTTTCAAGTTTTATGAAGTAATGCGGAAAAATTTCCCCAAATAATTTTCCAGAAGGTTCGGCATGAAAAACAGGCGAGAGCCACCATGAAGCAAGCCAACGGTCGATTGGATTCGCCGCATATTGCACAATAATTAAACAGACTTACCTGCTGATTAAAAGGCAAATGTTGTCCGTTAGATGAAGACGGCCAATATCTCTTCGATGGCAATGAAATTGCAATTGAATTCACGACGAACTGTGTGAAAAGTCACTGATACCTGCACCCGATTCCACGTGCTTACAATGTTTTTGGTTGTACAATATGGCGGAAGCAATTCGGTTGCACGAGTTGTGGCGTCGACGGACGACATTCGTTAAAATTAAAAAGTTGGCCAGACCTTTGCTGACATCTATCGTCATAATTTTGTAAAGTTGTTCAAAGTTGTTGTTACCCAGCTACAGATGTCGCTTGGTGTTTAAAAATTGTTGAAAATCCTGCGTAAACCAGGGAAGATTGTTGTAGATGTAGTGGTTGTCTTTGCAGTTTGAAGGTAATAAACGTAATTGCTGTTTATTCAACAATTTGTGTGTCAGTACTTAAAAATGTGCTCTTTTGTTTTTGGAGGATGCAGCGATTGCTTAGGTATCGTAAATTATTTAAATTTTTTGTTTGTTTGTGATTATTTAACAATTTAAATCTGTTGAGCTTTCAAATTTGTGCGTATGTGCTTTATCAGTAGTGGGTGGTGGTGCTTTATTCAGAAAAAAAAAGTAATCCGAATTTACTTTTGCCAAAAACACGAGTAAACACGGCTAGGGCCTTGACCCAGACAGTACCCTTGAACTTTGTGAACGCTTGCGCCCTCCGATATGACGCACTTTACAAATTGGCGATTTCGTTGATGTATTGCGTTTTAAATTTAATTTTTACCTGCGGCCATCGAAATTAAGTTATTAAAACTTATCGATAGGGTAGTTTAAACTAAAATTGAGGATAATGTTGAAGAAATATCGGGGGGCAGCAGGAGGAATCGATGCACGGAGACGGGCATCGGCTCTAGATTCGTATGTGTAGGTATAGAGATAGGGTGTGATGCCACCGTCGGCGACGCGCGAAGTGGCGACGCTCCAAGGACAACGTCCTAACCCGGCGTTGGGGAGTGACCCCGTTTCTTGCACCGCTTGTGCCACCGACCAGAGTATTTGTGTTTTCCATACAGATTACACATTGTTATTTTTAAATCTATGGAAATCTTGAAGAATGAGTAATTGTTCCTCATTTATTTTTTATATCTTGTCTTGTCATGTTCAGAAAGTCGGGAAGAGTGGAAGTAACGAATCAATTCGTAATGTTTCACCATGTAATTTTCCCTATACTCGTATTTCATTCTAAATGAATGAAGGAAAAGCCAAAAGCACCAAAATTCAACTCTTAGAATCTCGAGTGATGATTGTCATGTCATTGGATATTTTGTCCAAGAGTTCTGTTTTCTAATCACACGGACAAAAGTAAAAATTCTAATTGCAAAATAGTACCTTTTGATAGGATGTATGTCTTTCCATTTTAATTAACATATTGAGATATTAATTTTTGATTGCCGAAATTGAAAATTAGGAATATTGCTATTTAAGTATTTTATAAAATCGTTTCATTTATTCACCTTTTATTTATAGGATTAAATGGTATAAATTTCAATTTTAAAACATTTCCAGTTTATCAGGAAATGTTCCCGTCCCCATCCCTAACTTTTGATTTTTTTGAAGACGCCAACATCGTTTTTAACTTAATCACATTTAATGGACAATTTTTAGTTTTGAAGTTCACATTTTGTTAATCATAACCATTTGAATCACACAAAAACGAATTTTTTCATTAGGATATAGGATTCGGTTTAAAATTAAAAGAAGCAGCCCAAAAAATATTTCAATAATAGAGTAACTTATACAGGGTGTCTCAGCAAAAAGTATCCAACTGGAATAACATGAAAACTACCCATTTTAAGAAAAATCCCTGAGACACGTCAATTTTTATTGTTAGGGGGACATCTTTTGGAATATTTCGTTATAGCGTAACAGTCACCCCCTATCCCCCACCGCCCCTCACTTAAAAATCTTAAATGGCATGGGGGGTCGAGTGACCCCTCATTTTGAAGAGAATATTTTTTTCAATATTATAGTGGAAACCGCATTTAAATCGATTAAATAGTTTTGTTGTAATTAATTAATGAAATTGATACAAATGTTATTCCGGGTGGATACTTTTGGCTGGGACACCCTGTATTTAATCTTCTGTTGGCCGCTATGTTCAAGCTCCTTAAAGACGTCAAGACGTAGTCCTGCCTGCATCACTTTTATTTCGAAGTTCCTGATCCTTGGCTGACTTTGACCAAGGGTTTTTTAAGTTTCTTTTTTTTTATATTTAATTGTTCTAAAATCAGTTTTATTAGTTAATTTTTAAGAACAATTTTCAAAATAAATATTCCAAGAAATCAGCATTTTTTGAGTTGATTGAACCTAGAATTAAAACTTGTTTAAAAGTGAGCAAGACTAGAAAAAATCAACTTCAAATGCTCAAACGCTAGAGAAACGCAGAACGAAGTAGGAGAGTCAGAGTTCAATCATCGCCGTCGAAGTTTATTAACATTTCCAGTGTGGAGAATCGCGAGCTTTCGAATAAAATCTAATCGAGTTCTAACGTTTTCCTCTCCCAATAAGACCTGCCTGTTGCCTTGCTTGCGAAAGAGTGTGTTGTCCTTATAGTTGTCCTGTCCTTGACCGCTCTCGCTTCTATGATTCTAAGATCTATTCAACTATTCTAACTAACTATTCTACTCTAAGGCTTTTTCTACTTTTTAGACTCTTTTTTTAAATTCTATTCTTGAAAAGATAATCTCTAGAATAATTAATTTTATTAACAACGATTTATCTTATTTTGGACCTTCTATAGTTTAACATTTTTTTGGCATTTTAAATGAAATGTTTATTTACCTATTGCCGAGTAGAAAGGGGCTATTTTACGCAAATTTTAATTACTTTATTAAATTAATTTATGAATTTCTATGGAAAGTTGTTTTTTCACATGATTTTTTTTATAATATCCTTTAGTGGAGATCCTTTTTTTTTTGTTAAAAATGGTACCACCAATTGTTTTTTTTTTAATTCGTTATATTTTACATTAAGTACAGAAATTCCCAAGAAAAGTTATTAAAATAATAAATTAAAATGTTAAGCTGTTTTATTTTTGCCCTACCGACCAATGGCGACCACAAACATAAACAAAATAAGGAACATTGTATTATTTCTTTATCTAGTTATTCTATTAGTGCTTGGGTAATTTAGGGGTATTGTAAAATATGGGGACAATTATTATTTCTGTTAACTATTTAATGAACTTTTAGTTTTAGTTTTAATTTTACCAACATATTTAAAGTCAGTTAATTGATTTGCAAATGAGAATTAATAAAAAACTTAAACCGGGCCGATGCCAATTTAAAAAATTGATATTAAAACTAGAGTAAATTTCCGCATACTAAATATTACAAAGAATGAAAGAATTAATATTGTTGAAATTGAAGATCCCTCTGAAGATGCAAACAAACTAATTCTAATTTAAATAACCACTAAAAATAACTTATATCAAAAACCATTAATCGATTTCTTTCTCTTATTTGAAAAAAAGAATGCTCATTATGTTAATACCTCATAGTTAATTCCCAATTCCGAATATCGTGTAAATATTACGTTTATTTTTAGTAAAAAGAAATTTGCTCCATTTACAGAAATAAAATAAAGACAAAGAAAAAAAATTGGCAATTGTTTTACATTCTGAGTTCATGGTCGATTAATTTCTGAAATGCTTCTTTAGTGAGTTTATAATTTTATATAGTACAATATACGATCGCTCTTGTGTGGACTTTCGCTTTTTTCTTTTTCGCTCTTTACTTATTTACTTTTACTAGTAGATAGAAAATGGTTTTACTTTCTAATAGGCGCGCTGCTAGAACCATCTCGAGGAATCGGTTATTAGTGGCACATTGAACCTGACGTTTAGCCTTTCCAGCTAACGGTACGGGTAATTGCGCCAAATTGGGAAACGCTACGATTTTTCCACAAGCTTGAACTCGCCATTGTACAACTTATAAATAAATTATTATTTTTTCTTCATTTATACGTTATACCTGATGCATATATTCGAATATTTTGATAAAACGGTTAAAACTGCGTTTAAATCGATGTTATTATGAATAATAAATCGAATTCAATACTCGTTATAAGTGCATTCGTATTTCTTGTTTTTGTGCATGTTTTTATTGAATTATATTTATTATTTATTGTAAAGTACGAAAATAACTTGTCCCGACCTTGAACTTGAACGCATCCACCGTGTCGTTGCACCAAAGAATATCGCCTTGAATCGCCCATCGATAACAAAGCCCCTGATCTATTTCGTTCGCATATCAGTTTTAATACCATTGCTTACATGAAGAATTGTTCAATGTGGTTTAAGAAATCTATTTTCAAAGACTCGCTAAGTTGTGCTATGTTGAAGTTACTTGCGAGTGTCTTTTCGGTCCTATAGTTATTTCAATGTTAATACGATGTGAGCAATTAATTGAGTGACCTCTTTGAATCAGTAAAGTCAACGCTCAATTCAGAGCCTGATTCACGTTTGCTTTCGGTTTTGAAATGAAATTGGTTCAAAGGAAATTCTAATTAAGCGAAAATTAAGTTTCCGTATGGTTCTCATTTTTTTTGACTATTTTTTTCAATTTATGAATAGAATATAAGTTAGATTTTGATAACTCCAAATTATTTATTTTATGTTTTTTTCCAAGAAAACAGTAAAAAATATAATAAGTAGAAATTCTTAGCGGGGAGATAAGGATTGCCGACAAATGACATTTCCTCATATACAGTGATTTTTTTTGTAATGAGCCTTCCCCTCACGTTATTTGAACAGAGTAGATTAAATAATTTCCCTATAAGGCCAATAGGGGATCCCTAAAACTTTAAATGCTAAAAAAATGAATATTATACGAGATTTTGGACGCCAATTTTTCCGCAAAGCAAAGGAGTCAGATTTTTCCTCCCTAAGCCTTTTTGATATAGTCAAAAGTTTGAATTTCTAAAGATGATCATATAACTTGTAAATTTTAAGGTAACTATAAGTATTATTTAAACACCTTTTTGTTTAAAATCTAATACCAAAATAGATTGAATTAATGGCAGATACATCCTAGAAGAAATAAAAGTATTGTCAATGAAAATTTTTCAATTTAATTTTTTGATTAAGCGAAGTTAATATTAAAATTATTTTTATATCAACTTTTTGTTTGAAACAATCAAACTATTTGCTATAGTAGAACTCTTTGAATAAATCATGTAGTTTTGAGATATAAGTTATCTTATAGAATTTTCTTTGTTCTTTTTTTTGAGCAGTTGAACCTATGGAAAAAAAGAACTGAAACAACAAAAACAATTTTTATGATTATTTCCAGTCATAAAAAATCTCTTTTTCTCCCGTTATTTGCAATGGGATTAATCAAAATATCGAATTTGGTATTAGATTAATGATTATACTATTTGGAACTCTAAAGAAACTGGCACCTATAGGAAGGGTGCAAAGCGCCCAAATGGGGTTTCAAGGGGGTCTAATAGACAAGCACAGATTTGTGACTGTTACTGCGAAAGATTGAGTTCTTCGGTGCGCAAAAAAAGCTGAATTAGGACCCAGCATTTGCTTGCTTGGTGATTAACGAAAGTGTAACTTTTACCTACTACTACGGTAGTTTCTGGCAATGTTATAAATTAAAAACTCCGTTCAAAAATAAAGAAGATATGATTTATTTTGATAACATAAAAATTCAAATTTAAGGCTATAACGAAAATTAAAAAAAAACAAAAACAAAAGACAATGAAAAAAGTTTTTAAAATTACTAATAGTGACAATCAATTTTTTCCACCCTATACTTCCATAGCATTAACGATTTTTCTTGCTATCAAATAGACAGAATTACAAATTGCGTCATTAAAAAATGAGAAAAAAATGACAATGTTAATCAAAATAATTTCTTCGGTACAAAATTATTAGTTTATTAATTATTAATCATTTCTTGTGCAGTTTAGGATATTATAAACGGACATATTCAATGCCATTTAATACAATTTAACACTTGAATTTTTGAATTTTAACTTTACTCTTCAATGCTTCAACATGTAAAAAAGTCAATCAGTTTGAGTAAGCGAGAGACGCGCAACGTCTAGTTGGTTATAGCCTAGCTGGGGGGTGTATGCTTAGAGGGTTTCGCTTTCACACTCCGCGACCTTTTTCGCTACATGCAAGAATTTAAAGCTGCAGTCAGTGAGGGTCAGTGGTGTGAGGCCAGACACATAGAGTCGCGCCGCCGCCGCCTCCACCTCTACTCAACTTGCAGTGCTATTGCCGTCGCCGCCGCATTGATCTGCTTGCATTCGAGACACAGCCGGGGAATCTTTCCTCAGGTCGACGTCCCCCACCGTAGGCCGTTGCCCCACCTCTATATGAATAATAGTAATACAAGCCATCGAAGAAAGGTCTAAAACAATATTTGCTGGTTATAATAAGAAAGGAATAACAATCGCCGCCTAGACAGGCCACAAAAACTGTGATGCCTAAGTAAAGGAGTAATACTATAGAAATTACAAAACACTAACCTGCATCATTGATTTTGCTCTTGCCAAAGCATAGCGGGTCAAAAAGAAAAAGATTTAGCTTCAAGTATTATCTTACTTACACCATTCACAGCCCTTATACGACATATTACCTTTATTGTTGTAAGCCCTGAGGATTTTTTCAGTTTGCCCATTGAACCTCTAATCTAATAGGAATACATGCTGGTTGTTGATGTTGTCGTTTCTGGATGGCAGGTTCAAACTCAAACATGAAGTTTCAATGATAAATTTAATTATTTTTCTTGTCCAATATACAATCCTACAACCGGCATAACAAATTATTGTTAAAAAATGTTTACGCCTTGATTAAAGAATAGAGCATAAAAGAGGAAGACGTTTGTCTATATTTAACTTTTAGTCAATAGTCAATATTCTAAAATGATAAGCTATCGCGCTTGCGCATTATTAAATTGACTTGCACTTTAAATTATCTGAAAACAGAAATAGAAATTTCTCTAAAGATATTCATTATTTTTCGAGAATGGACCAAGTTTGAAAGTTATTTTCAGATACAATTTAGTTATTGAAAATCAATTAATAAATAATTTGGTTGAATTTACAAATGATATATCATAAAATATGTAATCTATAAATCCACCAGGAATCCAAGAAAAAAAAAATACTTAGTTTAGTTCATAAGTCAATTAAATTTAGCTTTAGTGTTTTGCACTAATTTTGCATTACATGTTAGCACCAAATTAAAAATAGAATTTTTTGGAACGATTCAAAAATTATTAAAATTAATTTTTCGTGCTCAAAATTGTTGATGGAATAAAAAACGATTAAAAATAGGTAGGTGGCACTTAAATTCAAATGTTAGGGTCATTTCCGGTTAAACTGGAAACGTTTCAAAATTCTAATTTAATAATAAATAATAAATCAGAATTAATACTTAATGTTCGATGTAAGTATAGCACTTTTTATAATAAAATAGAAGAACAACATTAAAGCCGCCCAGTGAACACAAACGACTGGACAAAATCCAATCGGAATAATTCAAAGAAAAATATATTATTAATTGTAATATTTTTGTTGTGTCTTTAATAGTTTGGAATTATATTTTCCATTGCCCATCATTATTGATTTTCAATCTCAAAATTAGCAAAAAATTGATTTCGGAAAACTTATAGCCGAAGAAATTGGTCATCTCCAGTCGTATTAATTCGAGGACCACCCTGTCTAACTTTACTATGGTTCCTCCTATTTATAATACCGAAAAGGCTCGAAAAAAAGAAAGGTTTTTATGCCTAATTATTCAGCCACATATATCATCGACTAATGAAACCTTCTTATAAGGCTAAAGTGGATGGTGCAAAATATTTCTTTAGGATTACTAACTTTAATTGCATAGTATTTTGCCAAACAACATTTATGAATATTAACAAAATTTCAATTCTGAAGGGACTAATTAAAACATATTTTTAGTAAATTTTAAGCGCAATTTTAACAATTCGGTTAATTTTACGAAAAAAAAAACCTCCAAATAATAAAAAGAATAATATTGTCCAGCACTTTATGATTGCGTTGACTAATTGAAAATTCACTAAATAGGGTGATTGATTGAAAGTATTTTTAACTTCTAATTTTGAAAAATTAAATCTGTTACTCATTTAAAAGTTAAAAATACTTTGAGGAGGTTTCAATTAATCAATATTTATACATTTTTTTTTTTAATTTGTAATACTCAATGTCTATAATATGTTGGATACATTTTTTAGCGTATTCTTGTTTATAAACAAACATTCCCCCTTGGTTTGTCACCCCTTCCATTTATTTAAAAGAGGTAATTAACTCTTTGTGTGTGTACTTTATGAAAGCATTTGTCATACCACTCATTGCGCATCCGTATACTTCGTCCATTCTGTGGTTGGGCGTGCGTTTGTTGCATGAACGGTTCAACCACCTACCTAAGGTCGGGGTCATGACACGGCGGGACACTCCAACCCTTGTTTTCTTTCAATTCTCAACCCCTTCTCACCTCGAAGCGCTCCTCCACTTGGAGCTCCGTTCGATCACCCGGCGAGAAATCTGCGTTTTGTTGGCTTTTCTTATCGCTATAGTACATATTATACTCGTATATACATAGAGCTTTTATATTATTTATCCATAAAGAGCAATTGATACATTTTCGATAAATTGACTTTGCTTCTGCAATTACGCATTGGAGTGGATTAATCTTCTACATCTAAACTACTTTATTGTGTTCTCGGGATGTTTTTTTTTTTAATTATTTTCCATACAATAGCGTTTCTTTCCCGATGAAGAAGCATTATAGATTTTTTTGACTCTAAACACTATAAATAAGTTACAGAAATTACTGAAAACAAAATCTGCTAAAAGCCATATCAAAAGATTTAGATAACTATCATTGCTGATTAATTTCAAATCTTCGGTTATGAAAAAATAATGAGGAAAAAGTGTTCCTCATTCGCATTTTATTTCTATCAGTCAAAACGAATGAGGACTGTTTACTTACCACCCCATTATTTAAATGGTCATTACAAGAAGTCGATAATTTAATATTTTGGTAATGGATTTTTCCCCGTTGGAAGTCGGTGTATTTCGGGGTGACTGACCCAAATATATTTCATCGGCATCCCTGCACATTAAGAAGAAATTAACCCCCAGAGCGTCTAGACACCTTGTTCGACAAAGTCTACGGCTACGCACAATTCTCCCCCTGATCTGTCTCCCCAGGTGTTGTACTAGAATCTCACCTTTCATGTGCTCGCAAAAAATATTGACTCTAATATTTCTTTATTTCACTTTTAAAAATGAATTCATAAGAGAAATGAAAAAAATATTGTCATCTGCGAAAAACCTTCTAATTGAAATAAGTTATTCAAAGTTATGTTGTTATTATTAATAGAATTATAAAATTTCTGTAATTAATATTTAGTCCTTAAATGTTCTTCCATTTGATATATCACATGCACGGGTAAGACCAAAGAATTCTTAAGAAAATAATATTTTATGCGAAAATTTTGCAATTAAAAAAATCATTGCTTATAATCGCAATAACAACATTATGAAAATTAAATACAAAATAATTTTAGTACCTAGTTATCATTTTAATAATTGCATGTTTTCTCTCAAATTTTGCGCTTTCATACAGAGGGATCACAAAAGGCGATTTATCAATCATCTTATTATTTTTTTTAATAAACAACCTTGTATAACTAACTATATCATTATAAATTTTGAATCTACATTGATTAAATATGTGTATTATTGTACACGGGGTTTCATCTAAAAAAAAAAAAAGATAATTAAGTTAAGGTGTTTCGTGATCCCCCTGTATAACAGCGCCAGCGCAAAATTGAAGAAAAAGCAGTTTTGGAAATAAAAACTGTAAAATTTATTTTTAATTTAATTTTCAAATTTTTGTTATCTTTGTTACATGCAACGATTTTTTTTAACTGTAAAAATTTTCAAATATCAAATGAGAGAACATTTTATGAGCAATCAATATAAATCATTAAAAAGATTAATATTCTGCTAAATAAAACATAACTTTGTAATGAACTTTTTTACATTAAAAACCTTGTATAACCTTAAGGAAATTTTTTACTTTAGTGTTTATCTATCAAACTAGTCACCTTGTATACAGGGTGAGCTTTTGAAGCAATTAAGGATTATTATAATTATGCCTAAATAATTTATATTTTTTAAATATTATTTTGTCTGATTAATTATGCAGCCGTAATATTCTGCTCTAGGATTAACCCATAATACAAATTAAATTTGTTAAGATCCTGTGAATTACATGGCTGAACCGGAGATTTAGACTCAATTGCCCACATAATCCAAAGATAATTGGAGAGAAATCTTGATCCACTAACGAATTAAAGTAATGTGTATATTTTTCATAGACTTTGCAGAAAAAAATATTAAAAATTAAATATTGTTTATTAATTAGTCATAAATCACAACTTAAAAGTTGAATTCAAAAGGCTAAGGTCTTTGTTTTAATAATTATAAATGATATTTACCTACCATTTATTACAATAGTAATTGTGATAAATGCGATGACTTTTATATTAATTTTTATTTTATGATTTAGAAAACGGTTTTCATTTATTTTCTTATGAGAAATTGAACAAACTCGACACAAAGTTATTTATATTATCAAAATTAAAAGTTTAACAAAGCGATTTATAACTTTACACCCACTGTTTATAATATTAAAATAAAAATACATTTTTTTGGTTGTATAATAATATTATACAGCATTAAATAATATGCACAATATTTATTTGAGAAATTGATCTGCGTTGGTGCCTTAGTAAAGTTAATCTGGATTTTCCGTTATTTTAAATTAAATTCAGAATAATGGCCAGAATAATTTTGATATCGGAGATCTTTATTCTTTGAGAATTTGTATTATAGTATGAATTTCAATTTCAATACCGTAAATAGACATTCCGATTTAGTTAGTTGTTGGCTCATTCAACATGGGGAACCCGGTAGCTGTTACCACCCGGAACCCAAATTAAGAAGAGTCGAGATAAGCGCTGTATTTAATTATATAATGAATTAAATTTAGAAAATCCCAATGGATTAATTTTATTTTTTAAGTTTTGTTGATACTGTGTGGCCATTTCCTCAAATCGAATTTGAGTTAGTTAAATAATTTTGAAATTCCGATTTCGAAAAAACTGCAAACCGATATTTAATTTAATTTATTTTATGAAATTGGTATGACGCAGAAAAAAAAAAGGTTTCAAATTTACATTTTCACTAATAAATTTTCTATTATTATTGAATCTATACACAGGGACTTTTTTTTTCATTTTAGGGCATTAACTTTTTGAATTTTATTTATGATGGTCATTTCTTTTTTTAACCAAATTTTTATTTAAAATTTAGATCAATTTAGAACAACCTAATTTTTATTGCATATTTTTATCACAACTTTAATATATCTTAAAAAGTTAAGATGTTAATGCATTAACAATTAAGAACTTTCGACTAATTAAAAATAAAGTTTGTTAAAAAATACAAAATTGAAAACAACAAATAAATATTATAGGAGCTTTATGCAGCCGCCTTGCTTCGCAGACGGGTCGTCAAATAGCGCTCACGCAAAATGAAATAAATCGATAATAAATTTATACTCAAATATTAATGAAATAATAATTAAAACTAGTATTAAAATATAAATTTTGGCAAAAATGGTAAATTAAAGTAATCTTTGCCAAATTGTAAAATTTAGTGTAATACCGAAATCATATTAAAAAAAAATGCAGAAATGTTTATTTTATTCAGAATACCAAGTTATTATTAGTAACCTAAGCCAAGAAGTCCTTTTTTTTCAAAATTTTGTTATCAATTGTTTCCTGTTCAAAGCTTAAGTAGATTTTTTGGACATTTTGACAATTTTAAGATTCTCTTAGTCAGTGGAACCCAAATTAAAATTTTAATTAAAAAAAAATGTTTCTCAATATTTAGCAAGAAGTAGGAATGTGTTGGTATCACAACAATGAATGTCATGAAACCATCGGCTGCTAGCTGCAAGCTCGCTCTTGGCCATTCACCCGAACAGTCGGCCAAGGACGTGCGTGCAACTCTCCGCGTCGCTTTTCCCTGCCCTGCGTCGTTTTCCCCTTTGCCCCTTAAGGCGTCGCCGCCACCACCGACCGCTCTTCACTTCGGTACCTAGCTGCAAACGCGCCCTCTACAGCTCTCCAACTTCCATTTCCATTTTTATATGAAATGAAATGAGTGTTATTATTTTCCTACTTCTCATATAATTTTTTTTTGCACGGAAGTAAAAAAATATGTTTTAGACTTTGATACCAGTAATCTATAAGAGCTTTTTTAAAAGTTGGCTTAATAATTTTAACTCGGAACCCCTAAAAATAGAACGATTTTATATTTCGGGCTGCATACTGGGCTAA
>JASKGO010000363.1:0-15197 GCA_030556065.1 Holobus sp. GC000080
CAAAAGTGCCACCCTTGAAATGAAATTAAGATAAGTAAATCGCAATGAAAATCACAGATGAAATAATTTGTGGCAAAAATGTGTGATATAAAGGCGAGAAGTACAAGCGAACTGAACAAGCTGGTGAGCCCAAGCGAAGAACACGTGCAAAGACTTGTAGAACAAAGGACCATGAAAAAGTACCGATGTTTACACGTCTAAGGGTTGTGAAGGGAAATTCAAAAAAATTAAGTAATGGTTAGGCAACTGACTGATTCATAGAGCAGGTATACATTTCGCTCTCACTCCCACAGCTGCAAATTTCATCCCATGCAAAAGGTAGGGATTGGTCCTTCTAAATAGTGTAACTATAGTAATAGTTCTTTGATCTATGTTTGTTCGTAATACATAACCTGCAACTTAAACAGGAGGAGAAACAATGTGCAAATTAAACACAACTTAAAGAAATAACGGTAATTAAAT
The DNA here is from genome assembly GCA_030556065.1 of Holobus sp. GC000080. Taxonomy (NCBI): domain Eukaryota; kingdom Metazoa; phylum Arthropoda; class Insecta; order Coleoptera; family Staphylinidae; genus Holobus; species Holobus sp. GC000080. The sequence continues at coordinate 463 of JASKGO010000363.1, forward strand.
AAAAACATTTAATTGCAAAGTAATAATCCACTGTAATTCTATTTGGTTTAGTTTATTTTATGCAAAGCACAGCTTTACAATATTAAGAAACAATAAAGACATATAAAATGGCCAATACCGAGCAAACCACTAACAAAAACATGAAGAAACCAACAAGTGTTATAGTTTTGGGCATGGCTGGAAGTGGCAAAACATCTTTAGTGAGCCGTATGTTAAGCACACGGAACGATCAGTATGCAGTTAATTTGGATCCGGCTTGTTTAAACTTGCCATACTTTGCAAACATAGGTTACATGAATTTTAGGCATTAAATAATTAATGTTTTTGCTGTTTGATATAATCAAATTGACTAATATTTTGTACTAGATATACGTGACACAATTAACTACAAAGAAGTAATGAAACAGTACAAGTTGGGACCAAATGGAGCTATCGTCACATCTCTCAATCTCTTTTCAACCAAGTTCCCAGATGTTTTGCAGTACATTGAAAAGTGTGAGCAGGAAATTTGCATTTTCGATACACCAGGCCAAATAGAAGTTTTTACATGGAGTGTGTCTGGTGGGGTTTTAATTGTACCGGATGGCAACGAAAAGTAGTTTGCCACTTTTCTTTTGTCATCCTTTATGTTGAAAATACTATTAATTTTCATTTGTAGGAACTATAATTACTGAAACATTAGCTTCGCTATTTCCCACTGTGGTACTATATGTCGTTGACACTGTCCGCAGCACATCGCCAGTGACTTTTATGAGTAACATGCTGTACGCTTGTTCGATTCTGTACAAAACTCGTTTGCCATTCATTGTTGTGATGAACAAAACGGATATTGTAACGCATGATTATGCTCTCGATTGGGTAAAAGATTTTGAATCGTTTACGAAAGCCATAGCGAACGACCACAGCTATATTAGTAATCTGACTGGTTCGATGGCATTAACACTTGACGAGTTTTACAACACGCTGAAAATATGCGGCGTCTCTGCTGCCACCGGAGAGGGTCTCGATGATCTTTATAAACTTATTACGGAGGCCAAGGAGGAATACGAAAGGTAGAGTAATCATTAAAGGACTGTTTTAATTTGAGTTATTTGAGTCGTACTAAATTATCAAAAAAAGGCGGGCGTAAAAAAAAAACCTTCCAAAACTGCATTTTATTTAATTTTATTAAAATTCGGTAAAGTGTGTTCGTATTTTGATAACCATAATTTTCAGTGTGCCCGGAATTTCATTGAACTATGCACCGATTTCATCAATTTTGAGTTTATAAAATGAATTTCCGGCACGGGGTTATACAGGGTGGCCATTTTCTCAATCCGTATATGGGTAACTTCCACAGCTTTAAAGATATAATTCGGTTAAATGAGCAAAAAATGTGTAGAATTTTACGCTAACCTTATATCCTTTTACAAAAATCGGATCCATATCGTTGATATGTTGATATTAAATAAATCATCTTTATTTTCAAGGTATATGAATTTAAAAAAAAAGACATTTTTATTATTTTTTCGGAGTGCTTATTTAAAACTAGAAGTTACTGTACTGTACAGGGTGGCCATTTTCTCGACCTGTATACCGGGTGGCGACGATTTAAGCGTTTTTTATTTATTAACAAATCGATTTTTGTAAAAATTGGTACATTTATATAAGACAACATTTTCCATTTATGGAAAGTTCAAACATGACTTTTCTTGAGAATTATGACTAAAGTCTAACTTAAGAATGAATTGCTTCATTTTCAATTTAAAATTTTTTAGCTGTCTAAAAAATAATTATTATTTTTGTTTACAAAATTTGGATTCTTTAAGAAGTTATTTTTATTATTATTATTTTATTTTTATTTTATAAGTGTTAAAACCTATAAATGAGAAACAAAATACTTTTTATGGAAAACTGGGCTAATAAGAATTGTAATAATAAGAAAATACAAAAAATGTAAATGTTGGCTTAAGGAAAAAAAGACGCCATTTGAAAAAAGTTACTTATAACCCAACCATTTCGGTACCATATTTTCGTTAATAGCTTAGTTCAAATTGACAATAAAAAAGAGGCAGTAGTCATTTAAAAATGAAAAGTTGGGGCAATTTTCTGTTAAACGGAAGTGCTACCACATTTAAATTTGTGCTAATAAATCGGAAATACTATCTTAGTCAAATAAGTTAGTTAACATTTTTAAAAATCGGTTGGTTAATAAAAAATGGTAGGCGTAATCCGTAACCCTAAAATCGGTGCCATCCGGTATAGTAATACTAATTTGATCAACGTGCTTAAAGTTTAACACATGGTTTTCATAAGTATGAGTCAACCTGTATTAAATTGATTTTTTTCTTTTTGCAGAGATTATAAAAGTGAGTGCGTTAAAAGAGCACCCAATAAAGAAGACAAAAACTCGATGATAAATCGCGTCCCTGTCGGCCGAGAACTTTCCGATGTTTTCTTGCGTCCAGCAGGCGATGTGGAAAGCAGCGACGACTCTGAAGGAGAAGAAGTCGATGCTAAAGGTATATGTTACCAATTCGTAATCTCAGTTCTTCATAAATGAATTCAATCAATTTGCAGCCGAAGAACTCCATCAACAGTTACCACTACCTTCTACTACAAAAAACACCAATCCTTTGCCGTCAGTCAAGGAAAATAAATCATCTGCTAGTAATAATAATCTTAGTTAATTGTTTTTTGCATTTTCTAATTTGTTCGTTTAAACTTTAAAATAAAACAGTGGTATACATATTCCATCAAAATGAACTCAATAAAATTTTCTACTTTACAAATTATTTAACATTTCTCTTTGTTTCCCTTCAAAACAAGAAACAAAAAACAATGCAATAGATAACTTAGCAACGTTCTAAACAATCAATAAACAGTTGCTATTAGCAACGCTATGAAACTAAAGCAACTTGGAAAGTTTCAATTGTTATGTTTGAAGTGCACGGGGTGTCCATAACAACACAATTAAAAAAGAAAAAGAAATACCCCGCGTTTCTTCTATAAGTACTCGACGATGTCGCACTTGATAGAAATGTTGGGACACGAACGGCCGAAGGAATAATCGATGTTTTGCTGGCTCCTGTTGCGTTCGGTGAGCAGCTTCTGGAAAATCGGTAAAATGTCTCTGTCCAAGAGCTCGCTCTCGGATGTCGTATTATAAATGTCGCGTTGTTTGGCCCCCTTCGGCCGGCGCTGTAAAGTGGCCGAATTGACGTTCGGTGTGCTCTGAAAATGGCCCAATTTTGGAGCAGCGTGGTGATTGCATTCTTGCTGCTGTTGCTGCTGTTTGCTACCGATGTACATCATTTGTTGTTGCTGTTGAAGCGGAGCACTTATTACGACGCCCCCGTGACGCGGAGCTCTCTCCGACACGGAGCGACTGTGATGGATGCCAGTGGTGCCGTCTTCCTCATCGGTGGAGACGCTCACGCGCGACGATTGTCGTTGGTGCTGTTTCGAGCTGCAACTGTCAATAAAATTACCAACCTAACTAAATTCAATTAAAAAAAAAAGAGATTGATTTTTAATTTTAACTGACAACAAACATAACTTCACCTGTTCCAGTTGATATTCAGAAAATAGTAAATGATATTCAGAAGATAGCAATTGATCTTCAGATATTACAAAAGATATTCAGAAAGTAGCGTTTGATTTTCAGAAATTACAAATGATATTCAGAAATGCATTTGACATACATAGAAACTTAAGCAAGTATCATTCCCACAGATAAATTTTACATTTTATGTAAAATAAGTAGGTAATGATCTGTGGTAATGATACTTTTTCAAGTTTTTATGTTTTAAATCAAATGTTAACCTAAATTGACTTAAGCAATAAGAAAAAGTTTTTTTTTTTTGAATTAAAATTATATGAAATCCAACAAAACTTTCTGGTCGAACCTAACTTGACTTCCTAACTTAATAGAATCAAATTAACTTTTTTTATTTTATTTAAATAATTTTTTATTACTTTTTAATTTAATACTAAAAATAAAAATAAAAATTCTTACCGATGTTGACTACTTCCGGTATCCCATAATTCGCTCTTGGCCACGACGTGCTGCTGCTGTTCCTGTTTGCGTTTCGGTGCCGTCCGTCCGGCCGCCTGATGCTGAGTAGAGGGCGTGCTGACGCGTCTAGAGGCTGCTGAAGTACAGATGGCGCTTCCATCTTCTTTCAGACTGCCGCGGCGGGCACCTTCAGCTCGCGAGTGACGCATCTGGCACGTCGATTGCTGATCGAACGTTTGGGCTCTCTGCAGCTCCGGCGTACGACCCACTGATATCCGGGCGCCCAATACCTGTTGCTCGTCTACCAATGTCGCTCCAGGTGCTGTTCCATTGTGCAACGGAGGCTGCTGTTCAATCACCAACGACCTAATGGGTTGGGGTGGCGTTGCAGCCGACGATACGTTTGCAACCGATCCGTTGGAGTCTGCCTTGTCACCGCCACGTCTTCTACAGCGACTACATAATTTGAAAATTGTTTTTATTATTTGTTGTTAATTATTTAAATAATTGATAAATAAAAAGTTGGGTATAGTTTCATATTAATTTCATTGGTTTCCTTAGGTTTTTTTTTTGATAAAGGATAAGTTTAGTAAGGTTAGGTTATCTAAGGTTAAATGCATTTTGTTTAGGTTAGGTAATGCTGGGTTTACATTAGTTGGGGTAACATATCTTTTTTTTTTGTAATAAAAATTAGTAAATGCAGAAGGAAAAAACAGGAATATTATACCTTTCGCTTCGTTGCAAGGATAAAAACTGTTCCTGCGAACTGATGCTGCAAATAGAAGTGACGTCACTGGTTTCGGTGGCACTGGGAGCCTCTTTGCGTAGCGTGGGAACTGACAGTTGATTGGAGCTACCACCACCTACGGTACTAGTAACCCCGCATTCGAGTAATTCGCGCGCTTCGTTTCCTAAACGTCTAATCAGTTGCTGCAATTCGCCCTCCCTGTCCAGCAGAGTTTTCCTGTATCTGGAATTATTAGCCTTCACCTCTTTCATGCGACTCTCCATTTCCGACGAGGTGGAATCTCGTCTTGTTTTAGAACCCATAGGTCGCAACGTGGCCCGACATCGTTGATCTATCGAACCGGCTGGATTGCGTTTTAATTCGACCATTTTGGGTACGAAGACCAACCACAGCGTGGCCGTCGTGCAGAAGATGACGAAGATACTAATGATGAGGAACATGGCATCTTGGTGATCGACCAAGACCAGTGCGACGGCAGCTCCGCAAATACACATGATGGCCACGTTATAGACGCTAAGGCCAACGTGGCGACTGTCGTTCAGAGCTGGGATCGAAACGTGGCGTGTTTCCCAAGCCAAGAACGCACCGAAAATCTGCAAATGAAAACATCACACGATTCCTAACACTATCTGCACATAATTATCTAATAAATTAGTAGATTGGTCTTCAAAAACAACCAAAGAAATAAAATTTAAACTTGATACGAACCATGAGAAGTCCTTTATATGCATAGATGGAACCGACAAAGATGGTCATCTTTTCGGAAGCGCAGTACTCGTTCTCCGGTATGATAATGATGTCCTCGCTCGACGGATGCGGATACGGTTCCAGTTGTTTCGTCTCGCGGTAAAACGGATCGGCTATTTGCCATGTGGTCATAATGACCATATCGATGGCGAGCAGGACGCCCACTACCATAAACAGCTGGTAGTCTTTAATCACCTTCTTGTTCAACTTGACGTCGGTGAAGATTGAATGGACGCGCCACGTTTTACTGAACATCGCTCCAAACGCCAAAGAAAAACCGGCCATTAGGGTCCAAGCTCGGGCGGTACAAATGTAGGGAAATGCATCTGTACAACAATTAAAAACATATCGTTTTAGGAATTCACATTTTTTATAAGTTTGACTTTCGGACTTCGTTAATTTGTCCAATTGATATTGGAAGGTGAGTTTTGTTCCGCTATTTAAAATTAAGCCACTAAAGATTTAACAAAGAAAGTAATTACACTTTCCGAGTAACGAAACTATGCTCGATATGGTTTTCAAGCTAGACGAAGGGTTTAAATACTTATTCCATTCATTTAATGAAAAAAATAATGATTATGTCTTGTTTTCAAACTGAAATGGTCAAATATAAACATAACATTTGATCTTCTCGAGGATTGTTAACCTAATCTAACCCAACTTTGTATGTGACCGATGTCACATTGACTAGATATAGGATGGATTACCAAATATTCATTTGATGAAGCCTTACCAACGCTAGAGAGGCCAGAATCCAAACCGAGGAACACAATGCTGGTATAAGTGAGCATACATCCAATGATGATCAGATTGTTCAGCTGCGGACTTGACATCTTAATGTATCTCTGGTTGCGGTATTTCACATTGAACGCCAGAAACACGGAAGCCATGATGATACCACAAACAGCCAGCGATGCCAAAATGGCATACACTGTTTTATTGACGCGTGTGTGTTCGATAATAAGCAGCGTGCGATCCTTTGGTGGATGTCTAAAAATTAAAAAAAAAATATGTAAAATTTTTATGTGTTCTCATAAAATTCTTGATTTTAGACATTTCTAAAATCAAGAATTGATCGACATAGGTAAAAAGGTGAGCACATCAAGTAAATTTAACCCGATTCAAGGACATCTAGAACCAATTTTTAATTCTGTTATTTTACATTTGAAAAAAATGAACAGAAATTAAAGTTTTAGACTACAAATGATCTAAGGAAGCCAAAAAATAGGGTTTGCTATTTAAAAATCAAAACTAGGGGTCATTTCCGGTTAAACCAAAAAGGCTATCAAATTGAAATTTACGTCATTAAATCTTAAATTATGTCTTATATATAAATCAGTAATTTTTGTAAAAACTGAATGGTAAATAACTTAATTATAAAAAGGGTGACAGCAAATCGGTTGCCACCCGGTATATTATAAACTCACCTGCCGATCCATCGCATCGGTTTCCCAAGCGTCAAATCCAAATGCTGCGTGGCGGCACTGTACTCTCCAACTTTGACTTCCTGTCCCTTCTGGAACTGCTTCAGCAGAATACTCGCTTTGCGCTCGTTATCGTAAAACCGTACAGGTCCTGTGACTCCTTCGAAGGACGTATTATGGAGTGCGTCCAAAAACAAACGCTCCCACAACGGATCCCTGTACCGGAAGTCAATAACCGTCTGATTCCGGCGAAAGTATCGAATCTTATGTGCCACATTCTGTATGGCCAATGCAACAGCCCAAATGCCGTCGTAGGTGTATCCGTGGAAACGGGAGTATTCTTTACCTCGACGCGAATCGTACTCCGTATGATACTCTTCGGCTGTCTGTAAATAATGGTAATATGGTGATATTATAAACATGTTGCTTTTGGTTGCCGCATACAAATGATGTGGTTACTATGTTTATTATAAACAAGTTGTCATTTGTTAGCGAAAACAAAGTAAGAATCTAAGGTAAGGTTGTTAATAAGGCGACTTACAATTCCCGATATGGTGATTTCGCCGCTGGTGCTTAGCGGCAACAGATCCGTGAGGACCGTTTGCTCCAGCGCCAGCTTGATTTCTTCCTGGGTGCAATTGTGATCGTCCTTTGACCACCACTCGTTCGAATAGGTGCCCATTATGATCCACTGGTATCGGCGTCCGTACATTTCCAATTTATACGCTTCGCAAAAGATGACGCGCGCCCAGTGCTCGTTGAAATTACCGAGTATGACGCGCGTGTCTTTCTCTTTCAGTTTCAGCAGGGCTGTGCTCACCTCGTTTGTAAAACTTTGAGTCTCCACAACTTGGTAACTCATTGCATCCAATTCGGCGACCAATCTTTATGAAAGAAAAACAATTTACAATAGTTAAATAGTATAGAAGAAAATCTTAACTACTTTAAAGTATTCAATGGTATTCCAGTATTACGTAAAGCAATCAAATGCCAAAAGCAATATGAATTTGTTCGAATTTCTTAATAACTAATTGAAACATTAGTACTACAATTTTCTTAAAAGAAAAAGTAACAGTCCTTCGAACAAAAAATCCAGTACATTTGAGAATTTGAAGTTGTTGGGCAGCTTATTTTACAATTAATCAGATATTTTTAAATTTCTGACGAATAATAACTAATTATTAATCTTAAAAGTAATGGAAACGGTAAAAATAATTAAAAAGCGAAATAAAACTTAAATGAAGAAGCGAAAAATGTGTAATACCTGTTATGCGCCAAGGAATATCTAGGTTCGTTCTGGTAAATGGTCCCGACGCGCGTCCAATTAAACTCCCTCAGCAAGGACACCCGCGGCGGATTAAAGGCATTCTCACTGGGCACGATGCGGAAGAAATTCGGAAAGTTCTCCTTCGTGAACATCGGATGCGTGTCGGCGTAAGAGAGTTGCGTCAAATGCCAATGTTTCGAAGCTTTGGCAATGGGATCGGTGACGTGGGTACAAGTCGCACCGAACAGCATCAGTTTGTTGGGCCCGCTGTGCATCATATCGAAGAAGGCTTTGACTCCGACAGCGGCATTGCACTGGACACCCAAAAAAAACAACAACAGCAAGTCAGGAAATAGAAATCTCCAATAACAACATAAAAACAACAAAGTTGTTTTGTTGAAAAAACAAAACGCTATTAAATATCAGTAATTATTTTGATCTATGAAAAAAAAAAACAACGAAAGAAGAGTAAATTTTGTTTTTCTAAGAAAAAACGAAATCAGTAAATAGTTTATTTTATGAAAAAAAAAATAACAATAAAAAAAAAATGAGAAAAATAAAAGAAATGTTTGCGAAAATTGGGCAAACTGTTGGGCCGGACAGGCAGTGAACGGACTATTTAAATGTTACAAATCCGCCGCAACTGTCTTCCCGATCCAGAAGTTGCTCAGCTTATCATCATTTTAATTCTCAAACTTAATGAAAATTCGAAAATGCCTAGTGGGTTTACCATGGTATCGTTCCACCACATGTGCAATCGGTAGTTCCGCAAAATGGACGAGTGTTCGTTCACATGGTCCAAGGCCATTTTTACGCTGGGCATAACGCCGCGACCTAAAATTTTTATTAAATTTTTTTTTACAAATTTGATTTCAATTTCTCCTTTGGAAATTGTACGTTACCTGTTTCGGAATGTTCGACACCTTTGCCGTAGGGAAAGAAGCCCGCAATGTAAACATCGTGTCTTCGGGCATCGGTATTGGGTTTTTGGAGAGCACAACTGCCCAGCAGTAAAGCAAAAACCGGCAAATTTTTTAAAATCATCATTTTCTAGGATGGCCACTCACACGTTTTCACATCCTCAAAGCTCGAAAAATAAGAGGCTAGAAATCGATTTGTAAAGTTATTCTTGCACTTGCTGCACTCGATGGGAACTGGCGCCGCCAACAACTTCTATAGAGCTTTATTGATCTGTGATGCAGGTGGCGGCTGCCGCTGGGTGAAAGCTCGGGGGCGGCTGAAATCAGCCGAAAACTGTGTATGAGCGAAGTGCGTCCTCTAGCGGTGCGCAATTGTTATTTATATGAATTTGTTACAAAAAGTTTTAAAAGCGAAGATACTGTTTTTTATTTTATTTTTGAAACCAAAAAAATTTGAATTGAATTTATTTTAACTTTTTTATTGCCAAGAGTTGTCGGATTTTCTATTTTTTACATTTATCCAATGGTTATTGAGTTACAGAAACAGTAGTTTGTGATAGAAGAAGTGGACAGAAGAAGAAGACATGAGCCTGGGTTGCGTCATCACAGGAAAACAAATGAAGTAATAAGGGGCATAAGGGGTCTCCCAAGTTGAGTGGCCTATTAGATTATTATGGAAACAAGTATTTGCAGAGTTCTGAAACTTCGGATGATCCTCTTTTTGGAAGTGATGTGCATAATTTTTGTATTGGCGTGCTGGTACAACTTCCGGTTATACCGGAAGTAGCCATCAACTTTGTTATTTCAAATTGATAACACCCCAATTTTTATTTCATATTTTGATTCTTTAGGAAAAATAAGCACGATTTTTGTAAATAAAAAAGTTTTTCCGGCTATATTTCACTTCCGGTTATGTTAGCCAAAATTTGTGCCAAGAAAAAAAATCATAGCTTCCTCATTTTTGAGGAAAACTTCATAATTTTTTTTTAGTTGCCCTATCAAGATGTGAGACCATATGTTTTTTGTGTTAATGTACACTTTTTTATACAGGGTCTTCACAAAAAGAAGATATAAACTTTGAAATCGAAAAAGTGTTAAAACTTGATTTTTTTAAATGGATTGCCTACTTTTTTTATTTTTTGCCCTATTATCTCTTTCTTGAAGGGAGGAAATTCATCAGGACTTTAAGGTGTCCTCAAGTGAGTAGAAAATGTAAAAAGTTTCAATCATCGTAGTAAAGGGAAACGAGTGTCCAGGCGTCCTATCTGAGTGTTTACTATCAAAACTCTCTTCTTCGACTTCTTCGATTCTGACTTGATTGTGTAGAAAAAAAGGAAAATGCTGGATTCCCAATTTGAGTAGCAAAATAAATTATTATGGAAACTACACATTTCAAAGTTCCAAAAAGAAAAGGACTACATAATTATTTTTTGAAATGTCTAGTTTCCAAAATGATTTATAAAAGGTCACTCAAATTGAAAATTGAATAGTTTATGAACAATTCTTTGACTAATGGGTCAACCAGTTCCATTTGAAAATTGTCGGATTCCTTTAAAATTTAAGGTTGATAATGACAAAAGAAACATTTTTTTAAATGAATTTATTTCATTGCTCTTTGAGCAATGATTTATACTTTATACCTTTAAGGAAATTTTAAACATTTCAATTTTTATAACGAATAAAGTTATTTAAATAAAATATAGATAATTTAATACTCCATAAGGCTGCTCTATTTAAAAGTTTTTTTTTATTTTTCGAAATTCCCAAAAAAAAAATCTGAATTTTTTCCCAAATTTGAAAATAGTCGGATCTCGATCAAATTTTTCATAGTTGTTGATAATGACTGATGGAACATTTTATTTAAGTAAAATTATTGCATTGCTCTTTTAATTTAGTCAGGAAAAAACAAAACGTTTTTATCTTTTCAATAAATTTGATTTTTTCCAAACTTTGGTTTATATCTTTATGGAAATTTTAAATATTTCTAATTTTATTAGATAATTTGTAAGAGGAGTAGTTGCTTTATTAGAAGCAGAAAGAAATATTTAAAAAAGTTTATTATTAAGGGAAGTTTTGATGTTTTAAATTTGCCCAATTTTTTCAATATTTAAATATTTTTCAAATTTGATACCCTGTATCTTCTAATCTAAGGGCCATACCGCGGAAAGTTATTTAAATAAAATGAAGATAATTTAATACTCTATAAGACTGCGCTAGTTATAAGATTTTTTTTTGAAAATTTATTTTTTGAATTTTTAAAAAAATTCCGAATTTTTCCCACATTTGAAAATGGTTGGATTTCGATCAAACTTTCCAGACTAGTAAATAATGACAAACGAAACATTTAATTTAAATAACAATATTTCATTGCTTTTTTAGTTTTGCAAAAAAAAAGTAAACGTGATTTTCGTATCCAAAAATGTGATTTTTCTTCAACTTTGCTTTTTATCTTTAAGAAAATTAAAATAATTTCTTATTTTTTTTATTTAATTTAAAAGTGAAATAGTTGCTTTATTGGAAGCAGAAAGAAATGTTTAAAAAAGTTATTTTTTAAGAATAGTTTTGGCCTTCTAAAATTGGCCAATTTTTTCAACCTTTAAAATATTTTTCAATTTTGACACCCTGTATCTTCCAAACTAACGGCTGTATCGCGAAAAGTTATTTAAATAAAATGAAGATAATTTAATACTCTATACGATTGTGCCATTTAAGAATATTTTTTTTCGAAAAATTAATTTTCAAGTCACTTTTTGTTGCCACCCTGTATGTAAAAAAATGCAACAATAAAAAAAAAGTAAGTCTTGCACCAACATAAAGCCTCCATTTTTTCCGCTTTTTGGTCAGATTGCAAGTTTCGTAACCAAAAAGTTCCATTTGTTTAAATAAAAAGAATAAAAATAAAATAAACGCGATTTATTTCCAATAAAAAAAAAACAATGTGTATTTAGCACATCTAATCAACATATTTTAACTAATAGTAAAGCTAAAAAAAAACAGAAACAAAAGAAAAGCAAAAACAAAACAAATTTGTTTTTTCTATTATTTTTTTAAATAACCTCTTTTAAAAAGACAAAAAGATCACAGAGATCTTCACAATGTAATATTTACATTGAACCCTCTTTAACCCTACTCTCTACCGTCTAACAGTATGCCTAAACCATCTTTTTTAGTCTTCCTCTTCAGTGCTAACAAACTTCAAAATTCAACACATTTTTTATTAGCAAATAATTTACATAATAGAACACTGGTCCGCTGCCAAATTGTTCTGGTCCATTAGCGGCAGAGCCGAGTCACTCTCGGAAACGATATCCGTCGGCGGCTGTCCATAATCCTGCAGCGTCTGCATCAAAGCCAGAACTTTCTCAAAGCGCTGCTTCCTCACATCCGCCCCATCGTCCTCCTTTTCCGTCTCCAATTCTTCGCAAACTTTCTTCATTAGCTCCAACTGTTTGCCGTACCTTTCGCGATCTTCTGCCGTTAACTTGGCATCGTTTTCCTCCAGCCAAGCCGGGTACTTTCCAATTATATCTTTCAAACTGGGATACAGGACATCCTTGCTGAGCAAATTCTGCATCATTCCTTGCATGAAGGGCAAAAACGAGTTCTGTTCGCTGTCGCCCAAATTTCCGAACATGTTCATTATATCGTTCTCGCTGAAAGGCGCTTGAAGATTCTCAGCTCCTTGTGATAGTCCCTGAATAGTTTGCGAAATTGTTTGAGCAAATTCGCTGCCCTGTTCTACGTCCGGATTCGCTAAGGCCTGTTGTGCGGCTTCGGCCATCTGTTTGAAACTGGCCTGGATTTGCTCCGAACTAAGCTGCGTGTCGGCTGTATCACCCAAGAGAGCAGCTATATTGCTTTCAAACTGCTCTGCCGCTTGCTTTATGAAATCTTCGCTCCATTCCTGTGCAGCGGGCGGTGCACTTTCCGGTTTTTCCTTGGTGTCCTTGGTGGTGTTAACAACGGTTGATGCTTTTGGGGTTTCCTTATCGCTGGTGGAGAAATCCTGGAGAACACCTTGAAGCAGAAAAAAAATTATGTAATATTTTGTCTTGCGACAGGAATTGTATTCACTCTCTAAGAGCTGCGACAGGTCCTTGTCAACTTCCTCGGATTGTTGTTGCTCTTGGCTGCTACCTTCCGCTTTGTTATCACTCATTGCCAATCCGTTTTTGCAAATTTTAAGTCTAAAACATTCGTCGTGACCAAATATAAACTTAATGTCTCTTTTTGAGGTTAGGAAATTTTTATTTTAAGTGCGTGGCAAAAGATGGCAACAAATTAAAGAAAAAAAGAAAAAGGAGTAAAAATGATAAATTATCAAAACAACGACAGGATTAAAGTGCAAAAAAAAAGACTGAAAATAAATAAAAAACTCAATATTTGTATTATTTTGTCATTTGTCTCAGGTTTAACATTTAAAAATTCGCAGTTGATGAGCAAGCCAACAGATGGCAACACCCGAAAAATCTAAATTTAGATGGGAATGATCAGATGTTAGAAAACAATTTGGAGAAATTGGGAAAAAAATACGCAGAATGTGGAGGAAGACGTGGTTTTCGCAGTCATCAACTGGCCGGAGAGGCCATTCTGTAAATCGATTCGTAGACCAATGTCTGTTCGGCCGCAATCTTTCGTTTCATTTCGTCGTTGAAAGGATCAAAATTCAAGATGCGTTTCTTGCGTCTGTAAATACCTAAAAAACAAATGACAACTGCATGTTACTAATGAACAAAACAAGAGACAAAAGAACATCAACACCAAACCGGATTATAAAATAGAAAATAGGAAAAAAAAATTAAACATCAAAACAAAAACAAGTGACTAAAACAGAAAACAAACAAAATCCGTAGAAATAAAATCAGATTAAGAAAGAAAATGCGAACCTTCTTTGCGTTCGAGCGCACATTGAAACTGTTTCTGATCAATTTTCACATCTAAAAAGTCCAGCAAAGCTTTGAGCGACCTTTCCGGATTCTCCACCAGCTGCTCGTAAAAGACAACATGCGTAGGCCCTTCGAAATTATTCAGCCAATCCAAATTCGTTTTTCGCCAAGCGTAAAGTTTACTGTGAACAAACTGTTCCCAATCTGAAAAAAAATCAATCAAAGCAAATTAAGAAAAGTTGCAAGTAACTTGTTCAAATACAGGGTGTCCCAGCGAAAAGTATCCACCCTGAATAAAATGAAAATTACTCATTTTAAGAAAAATCCCTGAGACACGGCAATTTTAGTTCTTAGGGGGACATCTTTTGGAATATTTCGTTATGTTTTAACAGTCACCCCCTGCCCCCACGGCCCCCGACTTAAAAATCTTAAATGGCATGGAGGGTCGAGTGACCCCTCGTTTTAAAGAGAATATTTTTTTCAATATTATAGTGAAAACCGCATTTAAATCGATTCAATAGTTTTTTAGTAAATAATTATTGAAATTGATAGAAATTGCCTATTTCCACTTAAGGTTTTAATGTTTCCATGGTTACGAAGTTATTATTGTGATCTGAAAACAAGGGTAAATGGGCAATTTGCATCAATTTCATTAATTAATTACAACAAAACTATTGAATCGATTTAAATGCGGTTTTCACTATTATATTGAAAAAAATATTCTCTTTAAAATGAGGGGTCACTCG
>JASKGO010000366.1:0-10441 GCA_030556065.1 Holobus sp. GC000080
TGCACAAATGTTAATTCCATTGTATGAACACCTAATTAATGTAAAACATTCTATTGTTAATGTTGGCGCGCTCCTAATTGCATTCCATACGTGTTTGACAAGGCAGAAAGACTAATCATTATCTAACTGGTCAAATGAGCATAAAATTAAATTAACAAATTAAATGCTGAAGATATTTTGACAGGATCAAATTTTTGTGCTTTCGGTAAATTTGCTTTGATTAATTATTAAAAAGAAAATGATTAATGTTGATTATTGAACTTTTATATTTTTTTCAAATTATGGGTAACTTCTACAGATTTAAAGATGGAGATAGAGATTCAGTTAAATGGGCAAAAATGCACAGACTTTTACGCCCAATGTTTATTTATTTTCAACAATCGGGTATGTCTTCCAGTTCCCAAATTATCCCGAAAAAAACGAAAATCGTACATTTTTTTTTTGATAATTTATTGCAAGAAAACTATTTGACATATAATTAAAGTAATAATTATTCCTAATAGATTATTTTAAATACAATCCAAATAATTTTTCAAAAAATTTCATAGGTTCTTAGATTTTTGAGATAAAAAATAAACTTATGTTTTTTAAATGGAAACAATGAATAAAATGTTGACAATTTTAAATTTCTAATAGAAGTTAATTAAAATAAATTTAAAATTTTATTGCAAGCATTCAATTAATCACCCTGTATTTTATCAAATTAGAAATCTTTATAATTATAATTTTCGAACAAAAAAAAAAATGAAAAAAACATTGACATCACGTTATAATTTGCAGAGAAAATTACTTTGAAATGAAATACGAGTATAGTTGTCGAATCAACATTTTTTACTTTTTTCAGCTCTGTATTTAATGATTGCACTTTGTAAATACGATTTCAATGGGTCTCCTGGTCCCCAAATTATCCCGAAAAAAACAAAAATCGTGAATTTTTTGGATAATTTATTGCAAGAAAACTATTCGACATAAAATTAAAGTAATAATTGTTCCTAATAAATTATTTAAAATACAATAAGGTTTTCATCTAAAGAAACATCAGTTTATTTTTAAATAAATAAATAAAGAGTCCACTGTTTTTATATTTTGACTTGTCCTTATACTTCCTCTAAACTTTCTTAATTCATTTCTTTATTTTCTTATTATGCTATGCCTTGAAAATTATTTATTTAAACAAGCAGAACTACCTCTGTATATCTTTTAGTTCTCGAGGTACTGAATTTAATATTAATATTGTGTTTATTCTAAATATTCGGCCTTGCAGAACATAAAAAAAAACTCCGGTTTGGAGAAAGGTGGTATTGTGATATTTTTAAACTTATTGACTTACAAATCAACGAAAAATTGAGCTGCCTGAAAATAAATATTTGTTGAAAAATCGCTTTGCTTTTATTTAATCGCAAAATCAACACATAAAGTGCTAATGGAATCAAACAAACGGAAATATTTTAAAAGCCAAATTGATGTTGAAGTACTAAAATAATATTTTATTTAATTCAAAAAAATAGTTTTATTACACATCAATTTTACAAAACAAACATGATGGAAAACAACTAAGCAAATAGAACTTTTTTTTACATACTCCCTCATTTCTAAATTATTTGATCCAGACAGTTCTTTATCAAAATCCGTATTTTTTCAGTACACCGGAAATAATTTTTAAGTGCGCTGTATCCACTATATTTATCAACGTAAAGCAAAAGCAAGGAAAGCCTTTTGATCTCTATTTTCAAAATTAATCCAATAAAAAAGGAACTGAGAAGAAAACTTTTTTTTTGTAGATTTCTTTAATGGCAAACCGATAAAATTTGTTTTAATTATTGGCTACTATTTGAATATTAGACATGGAAAGCCTATCAATATGATATGATTAAAATCCATTAAGTTTATTCATCTTCGTTAATCGAAGAGAAGATTTTTAAAGAAATTTCTACCATTATTAGTATTGCAGAAGGAAATGAAAACCAAATGCGAAGGCGCCGGGCACAAACATTTTGTTATTATTAAAAAATTAAAATTATTTAAAATTAATTAAAAAACAAGAAAGATGCATAACATATTAATAATTAAAAAAAAGCAATTAAGTTGTGCAAGCAATTAAACAAAATAAATTTCTTTAATGGCAAACTTAAAATTTGTGTTAAATATTGGCTACTATTTAAATATTTGACATGGAAAGCCTATCAATATGATATGATTAAAATCCATAAAGTTTATTTATCTTCGTTAATCGAAGAGAAGATTTTTAAAGAAATTTCTTCCATTATTAGTATTGCAGAAGGAAATGAAAACCAAATGCGAAGGCGCCGGGCACAAACATCTCGTTATTATTAAAAAATTAAAATTACTTAAAATTAAAAAAACAAGAAAGATGCACAACGGATTAATAATTAAAAAAAAAACAATTAACTTGTGCAAGCAATTAAACAAAATAAATTTCGAAAGCACTTTGCTGAAAACGAAACAATTTACACGCGGATGAGCAGAAAAACGATAATTAGTGAAAACACAATGCGGACCGGACAGATGAGCATGTATAAAGTAAGGAAGTGAGTTCATTCAATTAATTCAAACACTTTGCCGGAACTAAAAGGTACTAAAGCTCGAGAACATAAGCTCCGGACAAACATGAGTGCCCTTCCTGTGTTTCATTTATTTATAACGCTAAGTGCGTCCAGGCAATTTTCCACCAAGAAAAATACATTTAATACAATGAATAAAGTACGAGTCTTTAAAAAACAGTTCTTATTAAAATTTTATGCATCTTTATTTTGATTTTTATAATGAAATTTCCCTTACTCCGCTAAGCGAGGACTTAACTTAAATTACTCAGTAACAATAGCGATTTTTATGAGACAACAAGCTTGATGATAGTTTTTCAGTACTTGGATTTTATATGCGTTTAAGCTGATAAAGTGTGCGCTCGAAGACGAAGTTAATCGAAGTGGCAAAAACTTTAGTTAATGGCACAGAAAGCAGATTAAACATTTCTGTTTTTCGATTTAGTTGCCTAGAGCTTTGTTGATTAGTACTGCTTTTAGCACTAAAAACGAATTCCATTAATCAATATCTTTTTGAAATAATAACAAAATATTTATTTTTGTGGTATTACGGTGGGAGATTTTTTGAAATGTTGAATAATGACGATATTAGCAGAATTCAGTATTATGTCAGTTTATTCTTAGGTTAAAGTTTCGGAAAATCGGCCATCTCTTTACAATTTTTTTTAATAACAAATAACAAAGATTAGACAAGGTAAATCAACAATTAGACGATCAAAAAGCCATCGATTGGAAACAAAATTCATATAATTTAACAAAAGTTAATTAAATATCTAATCAGTGTGATAGTTTCAATTTAGTAGTTTTTGCAAAAAGGCACAGCTAGGCGAGTTGATAGGAATTTTTGCTAGGTCTTTTATAAGTAAAGCTAATGTTTCGTCACTGCTCAATGACTGCCACAACAACAGTATCAATTTTGAAACAACAGTATCAAAAGATTAACAAAATTCAAATTAATCGAATAGTTATAAAAAATTCGAATGGTTCGAATTACGGAAATATTTCAAATTATTCGATTGGTCTAAATAATTAAAATATTCGAATAAGTTTTTTTTTACCTTTTTAAATATTTGAATTATTTGATTGTTTAGATTATAGAAGTCATTTGAATTTGCAAATATATTTAAACATTTGAAGCAAAAACATATTTTATAATGGTACAATATTTTTATTTTCCGAATTTTAATCAATTCTTCAATTCTAATTGTGACTCGATTCGAATTCGAATACTTTTAAATATTCAAATATTCGAAGAATTATGACTATTGGAATAATGTACTTTTCGAATGGTTGTTTCTTATTTTGTTCGAATTTTAAGTTATTGCTATGAGAAAATATTTAGTTTATCGGTATATCGGTTGAAAATAACCACAGCAATGCTAAATTGCTTATAGTAATTTTTGTTGTATTAAAAATTAACATTCTAAACTTTAAAAATTTTAATAAAAAATGATGATAAAAAATGATTACATAAGAGTAGAGATAATAATAACCCCAACTTCCGACCTATAATGCTAATTGCACCAGCAACCGCACGACAGGACATTTCCCCTGAAGAGGATTGCTATTGGAAACAGGTTGCAAAAGCTTGCGAGCATTTAGGTAAATGCAGTCATCAAGTCTCTTGACTGACAGACGTTAAGACCTGAGAGAACTCTGCGCATCTTATCGCAAACAAACTAAATTACATTCTGCAAACATGCATACACTGTACATACATTAGCTTCATGACGCAAAGAAGAATTTCATATATAAAAAAATTAAACGATTTTCCTCGAACAATATTATTTTGAGACTGCAAAAAGGAAATAAGAAAATGGGAAGAAAGAAGAGAAAAAAATAAATGTGAAACGATCCGAGCAATATATTGCACACCGTAAAAGATGCAAAATATATTTTTTATTGGACCATATCGACCTAAAAGTTTAATGCTGGTAACAACGCGCGAAACTTTTATCTGTTCGAGTTTCCGCGAGAGAAGCGAAAGCCTCTCATATTTCCCTTTTATTTTAGTTGTCATTGCTCGCAGGAATATCAAAGTCAACTGTGATATTATATCCCATTTTTATGTGCGCATTTGACTTTTTTTTTTTCTGTTCGTTCTATCCGTTTTTCATTCTTGCTTCGTTAATGTTAAAAATATATTTATCGTGCAAAAGATATTTTTATTTAAACGACAACTAATTTTCACGTTTAACAAGCGTAAAAGTTTTACTACGCCAAGGAGCGCGGAAGTTTGATGTTTATTCGTTACCCGGCGCCTTCACAACTGATACTTTATAGTTTTCTACATTTATAAAAAAAAATTTTGGTTAAATAAGACAGATTGGGCAGAATGTTATGGTCAATCAGACTTTATTTTATTGTTTTCGTAATTTGATTATGTTGATTTACTTGTGGGATGGCTGATGCACAAATTAAATAAATAATAAATTCAGATTAATTTAAAAAAAGCAACTTTTAGTTACATCGGTTTATTTTAGACCTAAAACTTGATTCCTCCATATAAGTGCTAAAATAATTTACAACTTCAAAAGTTATAGGTATATTTCGTCAAGAAGTACTAAGCTAAAAATTACTAATATATTTTTCTGTAATATAGGGTGACCAGTTTAAAGGTACTTTTTTTAATTGGGTTTTCCGATTATTTTTGAAAACAAAATAATATCTATATTTATAAAACTAATTAAGCAATTCCTTCAAGTAATTATTTTTGAGTTACACTAACATTAAGTACACTAACATTGGTTGTTCTGCGATTTATATTTTTTCAGTTATTTCAAGAAAAGTAAATGCGTTTTATGGGACTATGTTGCTGTTACGCCATGGTGACGTCACCTTTAGCAATGGAAACTAATGGAGATTTTTTTTTTAACTCAAAAATTAACTGTTGTAAACTTTTCAAATAAACCTTTTCTTGTCTTATAGGTATTTTGACACAAAATATTACGAAATGTTAAATTAAAAAGGACAATTTCAATTTGAAAAGTTATTCTGATTTAAAATGTAATTTTTTTAGATGTTTTTCTCAAAACTCGGTACAATTTATTTATACGAAAATAAAATCCCTATTTTAAAAAATATTAAACTTATATACGGTTATAGTTTTAGAGTATTGTCACCCTATACATCGAGTAATTCAAAAATTCTCTCTGAATTGCAATATTCCAACTGATGGTAAACAAAATTAATGCAGACTTTTGCGTCTCATCCTGTATAAGAAATATTAGCTATTAAAAAAGAAAAAAGAAACAAATTTCACATACGAGTGAAGTTGTTTTTATATGCAAAAGTGAGGCACTAATGGAAAGGACAAACAGCCGATGAAAATGAAGTTGGCGCAGACCTGCAACACTTGTGCAAACTTAATACCACCCCCGCTAGAACACTTGTAATGTAGCGTAAAAGAAAATTTGTGAGTCATGGAATTTTTGAAGCGACTCTCTCTTCATGAACCCTGCTGCCAGTCTGAATACATATAGCGAGCAGCTTATGAGGGCGCGCACACTTTGCAAAATATTATGAAGTCGAGTGCAGCTTTCGAATGGCCTGATGATAACCTTTTTTTTTATTATCATTTCGTTTCTAGGGCTCTGCTCGATGCGTACAGTGTACACGGTGGGCAAAAATTGCGTTAATCATTTATTCAAATTACATGCTACACTATATTTTTCTAGCTGCGCGTTATTTTTCCTCGCAGCATGCAAATTGTTTAAAATAGAAGCGAAATAGTAAAAGATAAAAGTTTTTGAAAAAAATCCAATTTGTAAGTATCATGTATTTGCAAATTGCTGTTTTTAGTTTGCTTTGCACTTTGCAAAACGCGTGCTGAAAGGCATTTTGTAGTTTTACCTAACGAACAATCAATTTGTAGCTGAAAAACAGAAGGAAATATATTGAAAACTGATATATTAAAATCGCTTTGTAAATTAATTAGAATTTTCAATTGTCTATTTAATGAGCAGTTTTTAAATGGCATTACAGCAGTTGAGATTCTCTCGGTAATCATTAATTTGCATTCAAACTATTAATTAGGCTTTTGGGTGAAGCCACAATGTGCGGCGCGAATGGAGAAAGAAGGCGCGTTTGTATTCAGTAAATAATATCACTAATTGTATGTTTCTAACTAGCGGAGCGCTAATTAAAGTTCCGCGTTATGCAGATGCAAAAGTGTGTTTGCAAATTAAATAACAGCGAAACTTGCTCGCTGCAAGATAATTACAACTAACGTTTAATTGCGCTCGGCTTTCTTAATTCTCAAACAAGCTTTTAATTTTATTGCTATAAACTTGAGTGCACTCAACCTAAATCTGCATACTTAAAAACGCCTCGGTTTTTTTTTTATCATCATTTGTAAATTACTAGTCGCACTTCAATTAATTGCTTAAAATAGTTCTTCTAAAATTCTTGTTTTTTTTTTTAATCTTTAATCGCTTCTTATAATAGTAAATGAAATTACACTAATAAATGATTTCATCAATTTGACCTGAAATGGAAAACACTTAGAGTGATAGGATATGTAAATTACTGACCAAACCGTCCGAGCGTAACGGTTTTTTGCGCTTGCAATTCGCAAGTTCACAATTCGAAGTTGCAAATATTCGCCGGCCATTCGAATAAATCAAGATGCTAATGGTCGACGCTGGTCAGTCTTGAATTAAACATCGGGCGATAAAATAAAGAAGGGTTACCTTTATTTTTCGCTCGTCCGCAAAATAGATTCAGCCACATTACAAATTTGTATAAAAATTAAAAAATAAAATTGTTTTCTTATTCAATTCGATTATGAATTACTTTATTCGGCGCAAAAATGTTAAATATTAAATGAAAAAAAGCACTGTTAAAAATATGATTACATCGGTTTTTCTTGAAAGAAGCAAAATGCAAAATGATAAGAAAGTTTTCTTTGTGCTCAAGTGAAAAACGTTTTATCAGGGTGCAAGAAGAACGGAAGAAATGATAGCGAAAGACGCAACCACCATGAAAAATGTGAGCTAAAAGGTGGGCCCAATGAATAGGAGGAAAATTACAAGCACGTCGATAAATGTCCCAAATTAAGATATTCCATCCTAAAGAGCAGTGTTATATCTAATAATTAAGTAGCAAGCTATGTTCAAAAGAAATTTTAACTATTTTTCATTATTCGTTAAAAAATTAATGGGATATCGATATACAGGGTGTTTCAAGAGAGCGGGAGGGCATCGATATAAGGAGAACTATAAAAACGAACTTAATTTTTAATTTTCCATTCTCAATTTAAGCAAATGCTTCATTCTCGGAAAATATTTTCGACTTCATGTTATTTCCGGTTATACCGGAAATCGCTACTCACTTCATTTTTTTAAATGGAACACCCCAATTATTAATTCATATTTTGATAATTCGGATTTTCCATATTAAAAATGGATAGGAAGTTTGAAATATTTCCCTCTTAGTAAGAAATAGTATTTCAATGACAAAAATAAAATAATATCTAAATATTAGACGAAGCCAATGAAATTTTTTTGTTCAAAGTATTTTATGGTGAAATATATTTTCCAGCATCAAATCAATCAATAGGGTGCTCAGGAATATGCTGTATATGTCATTAAAGCGATAAAAAACTATAACAAAACGCTCCAGCAAAAAATGACTTTTATCGCGTAGATCAGCGTATTCGCTACTGGAAAAAAATTAAACTCAATTATCTTTTTCAATGAGCGCTGACAATTATTATTTCATTATTTGGTTCCATTGATGTTCGGAATGTTAAAAAATTGAATTAATTTTTAATAAAAAATTTCATACGACTGAAAATATTAGATTCGGTTCATTGTTTTTTTCTTCTCAGTTCAATCAGCTTGAAAAAGTTATTAAATTATTTTTCTTCTTCCAAAGTCCAATAAAGTCTAATCAAACAAAAAAAATGTTTTTACCATTAAACAAAAAAATTATTGCGTAATGCTATTCGATATCGATTATTAAATTATAACGAATGATTTGTTATGAGACTAGGTTTTAATATTAATTAATTTTCATTTACAACCGATTTTTAATATAATTTGTAAACTTATGTAAAACAATCTTTTTATTTTTTGATAGAAACCGTTTTTTTTTTTACTTTTTTTTTGGATTAAAAAGCCACCTCTTCGAATTTTTAAGTTATTTTAAATAATTTATAGAGCGTATTGTTATCAAAAATATAAAGTTTCATCTCTGACTTTTTGGTTTCTTGGAAACTTCAAGGGCGAGTGTAAAATGTAAATCAAATTTTCTCAAAAATCATTGTAACACGTTTTAAAATTTAACTGTTTAATGGTTTCAAGTTTTAAAGAACATTATTCATTATCAAAATCAAAAGTTACATTTTATCCATGTTTTTCCGGTTTGTCGGAAATAATTTTTAAGCATTGGTAAACATGAATTACATTTATCGACGAAAAACAAGAAAACTTTGAAAACTAAAAATTCATTTTCAAGGTTTTTTTGACACCCACTATCAGAATTCATGCAATAAAAGAGAAAATCGAAAAATAAAACATGATTTTGTGGACCTATGTAATCCAAAAAAGTAATTCATAAAAATCGATTGGTAAATAAAGAAATGAAAGGGGTGAGCCACTTTTCAGTTTTTCAGTGTCACCCTGAATTATAAGTACACCAATTTCTATAAAAATCGGCGAGAGAAAAAACAATGGCAGCGACGGTTTTTTAAAACCGTTAACCCCCTTTAAATCCGTAACACCGCAATGAAATAATTAAATAACAAACGATTTCTTGGCTACTGACTGCCATCGCGATAATCTAAGCTAAGTGCTCAATAACACACTCCAGTTACGGTGTGCATTTGATAATTGTGTAAACGGAAGGCGAAAACAATTTGCAGCCAATATTGAATGAGTATTAATTACGAAATGGGCAGCAAATTAGTGTAGCTTCGACGGCTAAAACAGTTTGAACATTATTGGCAACGGTTGAAAGGGGATGCGAACGTAAATTTCGAAATTCAGCTTGAAAATTGTGTTGTAAGAGCAGTGGTGGAGCGCAGTTGGGTGAATGGAATCGAGGGTATAGTATATTATTATATGCATCAGTATTTACTTACTTACATCTGTGCAGTATCAGTAGAGTAGAGACATGTACAAACCAGGGAGATTAATGTGTATGCTAATAATTTATTACATTGCAAGACATTCATCTGGATCTACAGCTTTATTACTGATGTATTGTATATTTATTCACCAAATACTAATGGCACTGCCACTCGAAACCTGCAAATATTCCCTTATTCCCTGTTTGCACTTTATGGATATAACGAGTACCAACATATGAATGAATGACTGAACTGAATGCAACGATCGTCATTTCGGTGCATTCATTACGCGTTTTCCCTTTGCCACCCTCATCAGCTGTCGAAGTTTAAAACAAAAAGATGAGATGTTTTGTTTAACAAAACAATCATTTAATTGTGTTAATGTTGAGCAACATTTACCTGCTCCCAAAAGGGCAAGCGAAATGACTGCTACTGTCCAAGTATACAGTAATATGATAATGCTTTCATCAGTNTTTCATCAGTTATAAATTAGAAACCTTCATAGGTATTAGCAGCTCTTAATTTCTTTGCAACCGGTTGCTACCAAACTCTTTCTCTTCACCCATCTTCGGACGGTAGCAGCCAGTATCCTGATTGCATTGGGCATCCTTAACACCCAGCACATTGAATCACCTATTAATTTATTTGTTTTATTTATATTAACACAATGAAATGATTGTTTTGTTAATTTCATGATTAGATATCTTGATAATTATTTAATCTGATAATTCCTAAAATGTGTCTTAAAACTAATGAAATAAATATTTAAATAAAGAATGTAAATAAATATTTAAGATGAAGTAAACAA
>JASKGO010000367.1:0-24287 GCA_030556065.1 Holobus sp. GC000080
AAACGGTAATTACAATAATTAATTACTGCTGCCTAATTAATAAAATAATAAATTAGCAGTATATTAATTAATTAAAGTTGAAAATATTTAATATTTAGCAAAAAGCCAGGAGAAACCGACACAATTAATAGAAATTATTAATTAAAATGCACAAATTTCGCTGGCTGTTGATGTGGCTGATGGTTTTCTTAAATAATAAGATGACAGCTGAAGATTTCACCAAGTTTTCTCAAGTTAACTGGAGGATTTACCAAAATCTGATGATTTTTGCTTATTTTAAACATTTAATTTTTGTTTATACTTTTTTACTTCTCAATAACAAATTGAAAAGTTCAAGAAAAGTATTATAATATTAATATTACAAGGACTTTAGTAAGTCTTTAAAAATAGCACAGTAATGTCTAATTAACATTATTAGACAGAAAACAGAAAAAAGATGTCGTGCTTCCGCTTAATCTTCACCAAATATTTTGTAACTGTTAATTACAATACAAGAGCATTGTTTCCTTTCGTTTGTAGTTGCTTGTGTTGCAACTTGGTATAAGTGGCATCAGAGTAAGTGATATTAACCGAAAACGCAAGAGGAAACGTTTAAAACGTTTTAAATTAAGGCTTTTAATTAACCTTTTTTTTTGTTTCTTAACATTTCTTCTTTTCTATAATTATTAAATTACAGCTTTTATTCATTTTTTATTTGTAATTATGCTTGCAATTTAATTCTAAACGATATTTATAATAAATAAACAATATAATACCTTTTTAATTAATTAATTAATCCTTAATTATTTGAAAAATTTTCATTTATTTAATAATTAATTTTTTTTAACATTTTGATTATGTAAAAACCCTTATAAAACTCAATACAAATTTAACAAAATTGCAGTAAAAATAAATATTTTTAGGAAAAGTTAAATTTAATTTTAAAAAATTGTTTATTTAATAAAATTAATAGTGAATATTTTGTTGATAATAGAAATCTGTGTCATAATAAAAAATATTCAAAGAATTTACTATACGATTATAAATTTTCTAAACGCTTAAAAGACTTTAATTGCATTTTATCATAATGTTCATAAATCATTATTAACTTCTTAAAAGTCTAAAGCATTTACTGCTGTAAAAGCAGAAAATATTAATTAAAAATTAAAATAATTAAATTACAGTATGCTAAACTTCTATTTTTCAATTCAAACATAATAATTTAGAATAATTAATAAAAATAATAAATATTTTATAATTGGCCCGACAGTTTTGCATTATTTTTGAAAATATTTAAAAATTAAAGATCAGCTCAAAGGTTAAACTTAATTACATTTAAAGTTACATAAGAAAACAAGAAGTAAAACAATTCAAATAAATATATCAGTTAAATATCAACGATTGCAAACGATATGAGTTTAAATAATAGCAAAAGCTGGTAGCTCAGATCTGCAAAATTTAATCGTGTGTGTGTGTGTGTGTGTGTGTGATTCTGAGTGAAGTCTGAATGTTACGCAAGAAGAATGGCACGCGTGTTGTACGTGAAATCCGGAAAGATCTTGATCTTTCGCGCGAAGAGAAAATCGCATCGTCTCTTTGCTTTGCTTCTCCTGGCTCTCATTCGGTTCTCATCATTTCTCTTCTTTAGTCTCGCTATTCTCTCTCCACTCGTAGTTCGTAATTCGTAATTTCCAGTAAAAATACTTCTTTTCGACGAACAATTATTAATTTATTATACTCAAACGCACACCATATATACACACCTTTAAGTCTTTTTTTTTCTTATTCTTTATTCCACAGACCGCACTCCTAATTATACCATTGAAAGGTTAGGTAACTAAAAAGACTAAAAAGAAATTATAATTAATTATGTGAAACTTTGATATGCAGATTAAACACTCTTACTGCTCATACTGCTTACTACTCTACCATAACATTAACAAGATTTGCTTTTTTTTCACTTATTTATTTGTTTTTATATATATAATTTACGGTTTATTAATTTATTATTAAATTATATGTAAACAAAGTTTTTTATAATTTAATATCTACTGTTCTACAGGGTAATTTGTTGTAATTATAATTATTTGATTTTTCCTATTGCTTTTTGCCTTTTTTTTTCTTGTTAAAAACAAAAATTTGATTTAATTAATTGATTAATCCTTATTTAATAAGCAAATCCTTTACTTTTAACTTTAATTAATTCGGAAATGAAGATATTGAATTAATTACAGTTTTGTATTTTTTTTTTTTTAAATAAATTTCCATTGGAATTAAGTAATAAGGTAATAAGGCAAATAGGAAAAGTTTTACTGAAAAATGAAAATTTACCAATCAAAATAAACTTTTAACGTGACATTAGAAACAACTAAATAATCAGTAATTCCCAGTAAGGTTTTTAAAGCATTTCAAAAAGAAACTATTAAAGTTAATCTTTAAGTTTAAACAATTATTAATAATTTATGACTAAAAAACAATTTTCATTGTTTGCAATTCTTTTTCCACTTAAACAATATTTATTTGTTACCAGAATTATATACTTTACAATTTACAGTTAATAAATAGTTAATGAAAATGTAGTTTACAAAGAAACAAAACATTTACTATTATGCTTTTAGCTTTTTGTTTTTATTTTATCTTGTAATCTCTTTCTGAGGAGATCTATATAGCTGTCAGTTTAAAAAACTTAACGGAATCCAACTAATTAAATAATTCCTTAATTCATTAAACCTATATAGTAATCTAGTATTATTTTAATTTCACTAATAACAATTGATTTATTTTCCGAAACTGTTTTTGCTGTAAATACTAATTAGTACCTTTTTAAATTATAATTAAAGCATCAAAAAATTCAAAAAACTTTTGCATTACTCTTGTAAAAAAGAATATTCATATAAAAAAGAAAAATACCGTTAGAAAATAATAATAAAGCGATTTCTATTTTTAATTAAATTTTCTGTAAGCACTCCTTTTTTAACATTAAAAAAAAGTAGAAAAGATAGTAAAAAGTAATTTAAAAAAGAGGAATAAAAACCGAAAAGTGAACAACACAATAAACAATAAAAAAAAGATTAGCAGTAAATTAAAAAATATTAATAGCAAGTAACCTCAATAAAATTCGCCATAATGCAATATTTGCAATAAACCTCATGCATCATGCAGTTGTCCAATGCATTTAATGCAATAAATTTCACATTTGCAGCCATCAGAAGCAATGGCAGCAATACGGCATTCAACCGATTTAATATTCAGCATTCAGTGTTGTGTTCTCGTTGTTCTTGATTCGTCCTAGATTTTAAGCGTTTTAAGGTTGTTGAAAACGTCTTCTTCGTCCTTGCAATTTTCATTCAGCATCGTAATACTCGTGTATCATAAATAAACCATTACAATTGCGAATTTAACAGCCGATTCTTAATTAGTCTCCTTTATGTTATGATTAATATTATTGCGTTACAGGGAATTTTTTATGTTTATTTGTTCTTTAAAACAAATTAAAAACTAATATACCGGGTGTACAAAAAAGTGCATTTTTTACTTTTTAGCAAATTTTAAGAATTTAAGATTTAAAAATTAAAAAATTAACAGATTTAAAATAATTAAAAGATAAATAAATAAAAAAGTTCCTGTATATCCTGTGCATTTAAAAATTCAAGTAGAGAACTTTAATTGCAATTTATAAGCAAAACAAAAAACAAAACAAAAAGCATTAAAAATAATCACGATGCAGGATAAAAATGAAAAAAAATTAAAAATACATTTAGTGGAAATCGCAGGCACTCAAGGTTATGAAAGCAACAAGCAACCATTGCAAACGGTATTATTGGCAATAAGATTACGTGATTGAATTTAGCAATTTCCAATTTCCAATCGAATCGATGTATGGACGCGGAGCGAGTACAAAAGAGACGTTTTGAGGAAACGACAAAAGAAAGCTACGGCCTGCCTGCCTGCCTGGCTATGGCTGCAATATAACTAACTATCCTACCTGTAAACACTTTCTCTCAATCGCGCGTACTTCTTATTGCGTAAATACTAAATACACGCGTACTTAACGATTAATTTTTTTATTCATTTTTACTGCTGCTGTTGTTGTTACTGTTGTTGTAATTTTGTAATTTTGTAAAAGCTATTCGAACAGGTGCCGGTGTCGTTTTCATTAATTTCTTATAAATTGATATTGATAGTTGTGCAATGCAAGGGCGCGACGTTTTCGAATTATTTACTTCTTAATTCTTATTCTGTAGGGACCTATAAAAATCCATATGAGGCCGAGGACGCTTTCAAGTTTTAAAGTAGAAAAACAATATCGATTAACCTCATAAATTGGAATCGAAGACAATTAATTATTATTCTTCGGTAGCGAAATTGCATTTTATGTGGGACAAATGCGCGAGTCACGAGTGTTGAATGTTCAAATCGGATCGATCGCTTTTTTTTTTTTCTTCTAATTGCGTTTCAAGTGTTTTGTTCTATTTTATTGTTTTTGCAATGGTTTCTTTGAAATTGTTTTTCTAAGTTGATATTTTTTTTTAACAAATTTGCTACAGTAAAAACTTTGCTTTCTTTTCATTGCATTTTTATTGTTAATGTTAATCTAAATGTATCCTCAATTGAATCAAATTCAGGGAAAGTTGGATTAGGTTAAATTAGGTTAGGTTCAAAGCAGAAAGGTTATTTATAACTGTGACAAATAAGTCAGGTTAGGCTGAGTTAGATTAAGTTAATATTAAAAATTGAAAAGATGCACAAAACTAGCGAATTGCACAAATTAATTTAAAAAATTTGTCTAAAATGAAAATTAAATTTATATTTAATCATAATTATTGGTAATTAACAGCAGTAAATGGAAAAAATTGTTATAAATGAAATAAAGCAAAAGTATGCAAAAGTTTAAATTTGAAAAAAGAATTATAATTAAAATTTAAATTTAAAAAGCAATTTGTTTAAAGAAAACACTCTTTATGTGCTTTTAATATTAAGTACTTAGTTATAAGTTTAAGATTTATTAGCCAAGAATGAGTAACAATTAATGCAAATAAAATAAATTACATAAAATGCATAAAACTTAATTGATTTTCCGTACAATTCTTTGCAATAATTGCCTCCAACAAATAAATGTTAAAATGGAAATATTACTAATTAATTTATTAAAATCTAAATAATTTCTTTAGCATGTTTTATAAATTACAAATATAAAAATTGATTTATTAGCAGATATATTAAGTAAATTAGAAAATAAAAAAATAAAACAAAGAAAATGCTTTCTTTTCAAATCAATTATTTATATTTCCTTCCAATTGACTTATAAAATACTTTTTTATTGTTTAAATAATGGGCTTTATTTAAAAACTGCATAAAATGTTAATTACCAACTATTCAGAGACCATTTTTTAGGTTAATTGCAAAATAATTTCAAAGAATTTATAAAACAACAAGAAAAAGACTAAAGGAGAAATTCTTTGAATATGTGTTAATTTATAAAACTGTTTATTTATTTATTTTAATAATAAATAGCAAGTGGTATACTTATCTAGTTTAAGTATTAACTACACCATGTATTTACTCGTATATACAGGAATATTCGAATTAAAACAATTAGAAACAATTCCTTAAAACACTATTAAAGTTCTAAATAAATGAGAAATTTAAATTAATAGCATTTTTTCCAAGATTTTCCCATTTAATAGCATTAAAATCCATTTTAAACTTCATTTAAGTTTAGTTTTCTAGCTGTGGATAACTGCTAAAACAGAATACTAAAATAAAACTGCCAAAATGTAGAAAATAAATCCATGAAATGGAACCCTAAATGAATTACCTTGTATATCTTCTATAATGACATTCTTTAAAGGTGTGTACTACACCTACAAAAATTTCTAAAACACTTTGATTGTATATACTTTACAACCTTTACATATCGGAAGACCTAAATAATCCAATTTAAATATAATGAAGATGACACACGCATTTCATTACAATGCAAATTGTAAAGCCCTATTGTTTGAAAGTGAGTTGATTATAGTAAGTTAGGCGTCATTTTGAAATGACGAACGAAGATGCGATTACTGTTATTTGAAACTGCTTGCTAAGTTGTGTGTATTGCGGGGGCGTCTTGCAAAACAAAATCTTAATAATTACATAAAAATTAAAAAAAAACTATATAAAAGATGTACAAAAGAAAGAAATTGCATTTTCCATATTTGTATGGCAATAGAAACCATCATTACAGCACTCTTATTGCGTGGTTTTTCCTTGGCTAATTTCAAATTTGCAAACGGCTTTAATGGCAAATAATAATAAACATTATATTTTGCATTTTAAATATAAGAAAAGAAATTACAATTTTAAATTGCTCATTTGAAACAAATTAAAAAAAAAAATATTTTCAGATACCAAAACTACAACTTATAAAACAGAAAAAATTGAGTTACTTGATGATCAATGAACAGGGAGTGCATAAAGAAACTTTCGCTGCTGTATTGAGAACACAATTTACGTATATTACTTTAAAAAACAAAAACAAAAACAAAAAACAGAAGAAGTAAAGAAAGATAAACGATAGACGTCGAACTTGCTGTTTGGGTTTCTAGAAAATCAGGCCAATTAGTGGCCCCGCTAATATACTGTACCCATACTTATACAACAACACATCAAATACCAACTTCAAACAAAAGAAATCGTATTTTTAATAAGTATATAAAATATTTATATAGTATATACTATAAAAATAAAAAAATAAGAAAGTAACAAATTTCATCTGATATAATCAAAATTAAATTTATAAAGTTATGTTTTGTAGGTATAAATAACTTCAAAACTTAATTTCAAATAAATTTTATTTAATAAAGTTGTGAAGACTAGAGGAAAAGAAAAATAAAAAAATGGAAATTAAATGGATATGGAAGTAGTATACTAATACTATAATATAATAGGTGGATATATGTTATATGCGGCGAGAATTGGAAATATTGCATCACCAAATTGATTGCATCACGATTCAAAAGTAACGCTGCGAAGATACAGCTCACGAACTAACATAATTTGTTCCAATATACGATATACAGTGTGATACCATTTGCAGCTTCAATTTCCTACCACTTGGCATCACTCCAGAGAAGTTTTAAATTCACTTTAACACTTATTTTTAAAAAGATTCCTAACTATTTTCCTGTTTTTCTTCCCTTAACCTATCATAACCATGCTAAATTCTTAAATTTTAACAGTGATATATTTATGTCATAGAATTAAACTTTCAATAAGTAAAATCTTAGAATAAGCAAAAACCCAGGGAAAATAAACGAAACGCACTGTACATTTGAATAATGAATGCATTTTGCAGCAGGTTCTTTCACACAATAACTCAATAGTTCTTCTTCTTCTACTTCTATTCGGTCGTGCCGCGGCTGCCTCATGCTGCCTCTCTAAAGCTTTAAAACAAATGCATAGTGTTCATCTTCTCTTTCGGAGATTAAATGAAATGAAATCAAATTTTTTTCTATGGTAAAATTCACATTAAAAGAAATATCAAATAAGAAAATCATTTAAATTTTATGTGAAAACTTGTTTGCCATGTATTTATTAATTCATTTGAGATTTCAACATGGTGCATGCATTGAACCTGTTTGTCGTTTGTCGATGAATAGTATTTCGTAATAGCATCTGAATTCCATTGCTTAATACCCGTGCTTAATCACATCAATAAATATTATTTATTTATATGGTGATTTCGTTGGCAGTGTATGGGGAGATCCGTGTGTATCAATTAATTTTAGAAAACGTTAATGGCTATTATGGATCTCCCATGTCCCCCACACCAATAAATGCCACTTTTTGTCGCTCCTAAATGGTAGGTATCTCTTAAATTGACGATTTATGTAATTCTGTAATTTTGATTTAAATGCTGATTTTTCAATCATCTACATGGTTTATTTATTATTTAGACTTTTCTATTTTTATTCTTCTAAATTCTAATTTTGGGGTGGAATTTTGATTTTAGGAGTTAAGAAGATAAAAATTAATAATCTGTTGTCATTTTACAAAAACATTTTATAAAGAAATAATAATCATTGTCAATTGTTTCAGAAGAGGGTAGAGGAAAGGGAATTATCTACACCATAAATATTACCCAGATCCTCCACTTTTCATAAGAATATTTTTCTAGGAAGATTAGAAGAGAATTTTAAAAACTTATCTTATGGTTTTATGATTTACGATAGATTTGGCGTTAGAATTAGATTTCTGATTTAGGATAGTTGGTGAACTATGAATTTCAGATGATTGCAGGGGTTTGGAAAGAAAGGGTGAAAGATAATATTTAATTTTGTAATAATTAATTTAACGTTTCATTATAATTAACTTCTTCTTCTTCTTCTACATCTTCTTCCTAAAAATACAACTATTAATGATTGAGTAAGGTAAGAGGATGTAATTATTCTTATGTAACTACCCCAACTATTCCTATTAGTTCCCCGGATCCTCCACTTTTGATAAAATAGAAACAGAAGGTTTTAAGTTGCAAATTAAGTACAAATAATGAATGACTTTAGTCCAATTTTTGCATTTTCATTCTAGAAAATGTTTTTAGGATACAATCCCTGTAGTATTTAAACTTTTTATATCATATTTTAATTGTCTTCAACCTTCTAACTGTCTCCACAAAATAAAAAAAAACCTTCTAACTGTAATAATTAAAAGAAATACCAAACTAATGCATAGAAAAATGTAAAAAGAACCTGCAGCAGTAGCGCATTAACATTAAAAAAATCACCTCAAGTTGTTTCCGATGACGATATCCATATTGAATCCATCAAAAACTAGCAGGTGTGGCAGGTGGGTACCTTTTTTGAAATGTCACGAACTTTGCGTTTTTGCGTATCGCGTGTACGATTACCGTATAATTCTGATTAGCATTATAATAATAGTAAAATTTCGCTGTTTCCTGTTTCGGCTGGTGGAAGCGCATTCACGCTGGCAAATCTAAACGGAATGTACTCCACACCATCATCATCAGCAGAAGGTCAACGAGTCTTAAGGTAAGCAGCCGCCGTACATTCGAAAAGATTTCTTTTTGCATTCTTGCGGCATGACCAATAACTCTAAGACCTCTCAGACTTCGAGAGCTCCAATTACCAATTGCTTTGCAAAATTAACCACTTAAACAATTTACCCATTTTAATTTTACAAAGTTATAGAGTAAAACTTAAACGGCAGTTTGTAACTGAGAAAACAGTGTTTTTGAGTTTAGAGTAAAGTACGCTTAGAAAAAGTATAATGATTACGTCGCGCAAATCATCATGTCGAAGGTAATTATCGATGTTTAAGTACAAGGTTACTTTGAATGGTTTCCAATGACTTTCGAGACATTCACATCATTCACGGAAAGCGCAATAAGCGCCGAACAACAAATTGACTTACCTAATATATCAGCTTATATCCTATTAGAGAATTGGAGTGGTGTCTCGCGAGGAGAATCCCGAATTTTGCAATAATCGGTGATTAATAGTATGGAGAAACTGTTCGGAAACACGCACAAGTGCAAAGTAAAAGCGCAATGAACGCGGTTATTCGAACCGACCGACCGACGAAGAGCAACGTGCGAGCACTTTCTAAAGAGCTGGTGTCTCTTCGGCTGGTGGTAAGCTAAGTGGCTAAGGTAAGGTAATAGCACTGCCTGCTTGCGCTCAACGAATGCCGAACGCTGCTGCAAGTAGCGAGTTTACTACTTCACCGAGTAGCTGAGTAGTACTGAGACCTGAGAGGAAGGATGTAGTGAAGGTGTTCTGTGCTCTTTGGAATGCCAACTAGCCGGCCACCACACCACATACTGACTGCATGCCGCACCAGCAACCACACCACATCATGAAGGAATTCGCGCTGCGGGAGTGCGCTTTGCTTTTTCCAACTTGAGGAAAGGCGGAGAATTTATTTCACCTGATGCCTATCCATTGATTTTATTCATTACTATGCTTTGCACCTTACAGCTATTTGGTTTTTATTTCCCTTTTGCTATTTTGTCCTTTTTTTTTGTTCTTAGTTTTTAGGTGCGTTTCTTATTGGCATTCAAATCACTTGAATTGAGTAGGTATATTATCAAATTTTTACTTTTCAGGTCTTCCAGCGGAGTTTTTAAAGTTTTTATGGACAGGATAAGAGTTAGAAGATCTAAAAATTTGCAATTAATTTATCACAATATGAATAGATATAAAGTAAAGTTTAAATTTTACATCTTTTTCAAATAAGAACAAAAAGTTTGTAGTTTGATTATAATAGTCAAAAACTTTTTATTTTGTTTTTTTATTGTGTAAAATAAAACTTAATGTTATGGACTGCATTTCTAGTGAAATTTCAATATATTTAGCCTTTTTCCCCGTGCAAATTGGTAAATTTTAAGCAATTTTCCATTTTTGTTTACTTTCATACTTTCATACAGGGTAAACAATAAACAACTTTTAAACAATTTAAAATAAGGTTAGATTCCCTTGTGAAAATAGCGAAAATCCGATGAAAATCGGAGCAACCGTTACATTGACCTAGTTTTCATAAAGGTTATGTATTCTCCGGTAGATTTAAAGGGTGCCAAGTGGCGCCTGGCGCCCGGCGCCTAAGAAAGGGTTAAACGGTGACTAATTGGTGTGACACTTTGGCGCACGTGCCGCTTGTGCCAACAGGTCAACGACCTTTACCTCCCTTAGCTTATGAAAATGTTTCCACTTTCGGCCGCCGTAGTAGCGGCGGCGTTGCGGTATTACTTAACATAACCTATTAAAACTTTGCAACTTAGAAGTGTTCTTAGAATCAGTGTTTCTTTTCACAATTTATCAGTGAAATCAACGTTGATTTTGTTTAAAAACCAACTGTAAGTATTATAAACAATGCTATTTATTAATTTAAGTAATGGTTTATTAAATTAATCACGAGGAAAATTGATAGTGACTGAAATTGCAAGATAATGTTATTGGGTAATGAAACAAGTGTTTTAAAATGTTTCATAAAGAACTTTTTTATTACTGCTTCTTAATTGTTGTAATGTTTTTAATATTTGAAACATTAATTGTGTATATTTAATTTCAACCAAAAGCTCCAGTTTATTTAATAATGAAAAGCTTTTAATTTTCCAACCATTCGATGAACAACATTATTAAAGAAAACAAATACAAGCCATTATGTGATATTTAAAGTAATGGTAACTAAAAAGTTAAAACTTATTGATATTATACTCTTATTAACAAAAATTTAAAAAACGTAAGAAACAATTTGAGAAAACAGTATTTTAAACATGCCTAAAATAATAATTAACAATTGTTTATACAAGATAATCATTTTTTCAATCCAGATACGATTAAATAAATCATTTACAAGGTCGATCTTTTTTATAATAAATTCATTTAACCCATATACAGCCTGAAGAAGTGATCATCTTGCAGGCTTTTATATTTTTTAAGTTAATAAAGTTAATAATTATAAGTACAAATTGCATTAAGTCACAATCTCTCACTACACGTTAATTAATCTTATTAACTAATAAAATCTTTATGTTTTTAACAATACAATTCAATATTAGTTTCTATATTACTAATTTTGTTTTTTAGTTTTTTGTTTTTAAATAATGCACCTGTTATTTAAGGCTAATCACATTGACACAATATGTTCCCTTTCTCTCACTAATTATGATTTCTAATTGTTTTTAATTACCAAAAATATAGAATATTATTACACAAGACGTTCAAAGATTACACACCAAACACTGATTTTTCTGTTTCTGTTTGATTTTTTTCATTACTTCTAATTTTATTTCCTAACTTCCGGTTTTACCAAAAATATAATTATCGTTTTGTTTAAATGAAACTTCCTGTTTCATTTTATATTATTTAATACTGTTTGCATAGTTTTTCAATCATTTAACATGCCAATTTTTCTTTAATCCACAAATTTAAAAATATACCTGATGTTTCTTTTAAAAACCAACAGCTAATAATATTTCAAGCTAAACCGGAAGTTAAAAATAGAATCTTTTAAACTTTAGGAAAGTCAGTGGTCCATTGTAATCTAAGAACACTCGGTATAATAAAAGTTTAATGCACTTTAGCGAATAAGGTACGAAATAGAAAATATCACATGTTCTCTCTTGTGTTTTATAAGATTTTTCTTAATTTTTTTTTTCTAATAAAAAAGTGTAATACTGCTTCATTGCCATCTTGCCACTAATAAAGGACTAGGCAACTGCGTCGGAATTTAAAAACAATAAAAAAATAGTCAAAAAATGTACGTTTTTAAGTAATAGTAAGACTCAACGTTTTCGCTGTTTCAAAATACTTCAAATACTTGAAATTGAAAGCAAAAAATACCTAAAGGTCTGCCAAAGATCATGAATACGAGCGCAAATTGTAAGAACGGCTAAGACCCGATCTTCCCGGACACGTAATAAGTATACCTTTATGCGCTGAAGATGTCGGATGACAGTACCGATAATAAATAAAGAGAAACGTAAGGGCCAAAACGAATGTGATGAGTTGAGTAATCGGTGCTCCGTAATATAATGCAGAATTATCCAGCGAATTATTCGTTACACACCTAGAACACCAAAGCAATTGAAAAAATTAAATATTAATTATTTACTTTGAATGAATTCCCTCCTTACACTTAAGGAGAAAATTACTTTCTTTACCATAGCCTTAGTGCTTTTTAAAGGAAAAAAAAGGAAAATCCTTACCAAACAACTAAGGCTCCTGTGTTTTCCATAAAACAGACCAAATAATAGGCCAGATAAACGTAACGAGTTGGTCCCTCTCGTGGAGAAATAAAGG
The DNA here is from genome assembly GCA_030556065.1 of Holobus sp. GC000080. Taxonomy (NCBI): domain Eukaryota; kingdom Metazoa; phylum Arthropoda; class Insecta; order Coleoptera; family Staphylinidae; genus Holobus; species Holobus sp. GC000080. Next base: position 12,783 of record JASKGO010000367.1, read on the forward strand.
CCACAACGTAGGCCATTCCTAAGGCAACTGACAGGAACAGTTCTTCGCATTTATTTATGCAAGAGGCTGTCAGGTGTTCAAAAGCGAGCCAAGTGGACATCACCATCCAATGGAAAGCGCACATAAAGCCCATCCACGAAGGATAAATGACGGCTAGTAGGCTCAGCGCTAATACTCGCGAGGTGGCGCTCATAAAGTGCCACATAAAGGAGACGATTATTCCTTCGCAGGAAACTTTATCTTTGTCGTCGTGAGCGTATCTAATCGATCTATGGTAGGAAGTTAAGGCCCAAGCGATTGATATCACAGACGCTAATACGGTCCACGCCTGCATTATTTCCAATTCTGAAATTCGTTAGTTAGGGATAAGGAAGTAAATGGTAAATGAAAAAAAATAATTAATTAAACAAACCTGTAGTCATTCCGGCAACCTTTTCTTCTGACGAAAGATACCTAAGCAAAATTATCAACTGAATAATACTTTGAGGACCAGCATGTAGAAAGCAATGGAACAGTCGCAAAGAAGCACTGGTGGTGTCTTCGTCAATCGTTAGACGATAGTACCAATTGTGCATTTCGCCACCGCTTTGCACATTCCTGGAGACCATGCTTCTGATACCGTAATAAAGCGTATCGAAGTAGCGCAACAACGGCGATATTTGCAATAACAGAAAGATTATTCTAATGATCCACTGACAGGTTGTTACTCTGCATAAAGGTTCATCCTGTGTTACATCATGGTCCACTATGTACCTGCAATTTAAAAAATCAACAAAATTGTTATTCAAAATTGAACTTTAGTAAAGTTTAAATTACTTAAATTATAACCGGAAGTTTGGGCAACTAAAATGGCGAAAAAATGTTCCATTTTTAAATAAATCACCCGGTATATTGGCAATTTAGCAATAATAATTATTACAGGAAATACAAACCATCTTAAACTGAAAGCAGTCATGAACAATGCTGGTAGAAGGACGAACGTCAAGGTTGCAGCAAAATATGAGCCAAATCCATTAATTGAATACAGGTAGAGCAAAGTGATTGCTAGAGCCAAGTCGACAATGTAAGTAAGAATTGATATAATTATGCAGATGATGTAAACGGTCCCAAAAGGGTGCTTGGCTTCTAAAAAATTGCATGGTGCTTCGGACCTCTTTAGGGTTTCTATGCGGACTGTTGAGGGTTGTCCGGAAAAACGCACAACAGTGCACTCCTCTGCCATTATTTTAATTTTTTACCATTTAAATTCAAGAGCATCACATTGTTTTCTTAAAGAAATCACCAATATTATTAACTGAGAGTTAAGTTTTCTTAATTTTCGCTTAGTAAATAGGTTAGGTTGGTTTATTAATTTAAATCTTTTGAATTGTTTTAATAATTTGCACTCGTGACGCACTCGGGGACGGTAATTGGAAGAAAATTTTGCGAGAAAACTTCGTCGTAAGTATTTGCGATGTTATTTATCGAGTTTAGCATTACTGTATGATGTAAATACGCAAATAAAGCGAAAGGAAGTGCTAATGTACTCTATTTGCACTGAAGGAGTACAAGTTTCGGTGCATAAGCACCGAGCAATGGCGTCAGTGGCGCTTGGCGCTTCGGAGGGCGCCATCTGTAAGAATTGATTTAATTCTCTACAGAAGTCTTTCAAATTTGAATTTTAATATTTTGGTTTATTAATTAATAATTAATCTCTTAATTACAATGCAATTTTGCATTAATTAATGCAAAGAACTGCAATAAAGTGCAAAGTTGTAAGTGACAAAAAGTTGGTTTAATGTTTGAAAATTTAATAGGTTAGAATACCGTTAAATAAAAGAGTTGTTTATACTCATTTATAGTGAATGAAATAGCAATAATGAGTGTACAAGAAGTGAAAAATTGGGCTGTCCAAATGGGTTACTCTGGGCCTTTTCCTGAAGATATGGGAGAGTAAGTTTTCTTTGCAAAATCGCTGAATTCAAAGACATTATTAACATGTAAAATTTGTAGCATTGTGAATGCTTCGACAGCTCACATTTGGAAGCAAGTAGTTGCGAAAATAAAGCCTCGTAAGAAGATCCAACAAGATCGTTTATTGATTTTAATAGATAAACTACAAAATCCCCATAAGGTATTCACATCTTTATTGAAAATATATAATGATTACAACTGTTTCAATTGTTTCATTTTTCTTTTTCTTAAGTTAACTGAAGACAATAAACCTCAAGAATTGATTGTATGGGAACGCAAAAAGGAATTACTGGAAAAAGTAAATTTAACAAAATACAAGATAAGCAGGAAAGAGAAGGAAATTGAAAAAAATATAATTAATATTAAAAGTTTAGGTATTTCTTTGTTTAATTAATTAAATTGATTTTTAATAAAAAAAATTATAGAAAAAGAAATTGAAAGTCGTAAAAAACGTATTAAAGATGTCGAAATGAAAACGTTTGTTTATGAAAAACGTAATAAAGATCTCCAAAAACAAGCCAACGTTCGAAAAGAGAACTTGGAAGGACTAAAATTATTAAGTCTCAATGAAAGTCAACAGAAGATGGTAATAAATATTTTTTTCAAACGAAATTAACATAATTAACCATTTATTTGTTTGTAGGTTGAAGAATTGGACAAGTTTTTGCCGTCTTTTTATGATAAAGCTTGCAGAACAAACCAAAGCGTTTTGCTTTTTCACAAAACAACTGAAAATTACCAAGCTGAAGAACTTCGAAAGAAAATCAATGCTGTTCAAAGCAATTTCGAGACGGATTTAATGGAAATTCAAGGAGTCTTGTTTAAAGCGTCGAAAACCACTTCGAATTCGTATCCAGTTCAATATTTACAAATGAAAATCATTAGAAATGAACTGGAAGCTCGATGTCTGAATTTAGATTCGCAAAAAATGCAAAAATCCATTGACAATTGCAAGGAAAGTATTAAGGTTTGTATTTCTTTTACATATTTTACTTGAATTAAATTTATCCAAAGCCAGAAATTAATAAAATTTATTAATTTCCGCAGAAAACTCTAACGACTGAACAACAAATCAAAGAATTCAAAGAAACTCTTCAGACTGTTCTAATAAACGGACAAAATGAAGAAATCCTACGTTTGAAAATCAATCAGCAAGCGAATCCAGCAAAAGAATTGGATAAATCTCTACAAACCCTTTCCTTGGACATTGTAAGTATTAATTACTTACTTTTTCATTCATTTAACTGTTTCATTTAATTATTTCTAAACTTTTAAACAATTTCATCAAACTTTTAAATTACTTTAAAGCTTTAAAATCTCTTTGCTTTTTTAGCAAACGGCTTTGCATTATTTGAGCTCTTCCAACGCCACAGTTTTGAAAAACTTGGATTTATTGAAAACTGCTATGCTGAAAGCGGAAAATGCAGCAAATCCTCTAAAATGTTTCTTTGCCAATTGGAAAGGAGTGCCTGAATTCCATCAACGACTTACTGCCAGGGAAATTAAAGCACTGGAAAAGGTTTCGATGGCCAGTGCGTTGGTTCAACACAATTCTGAAGGTTCCCTAAAGAAATCTTTACACATAGAAAACACACAAGCTGTTTTGGAATTGTTGCAATTGCCAAAAAATAATTCCTCTTCAATTAATCGTAAGTTCATTGTTTCTATTTTTTGTTTTGTTTTTATTATATTAAATGTATTGATTGTGTTTTACAGAAGTTATTCCTTTTGATCAAAACTCTCTAAAGGAGTTGAATTTGCATCAGCCCCTTGACAGTTTCTATTCGATAGGACATAAAACTAAAAATATTAAGAAGCTGTTGAAGATTTGGAAAGATTTAAACTTCGGAGATGTTATGAGCTCAGATCGGACGTTCAACGGCAAAAGTTTTCATGACTTCTTCGCTCTTTTCATGAATCACTATAGGCGGTTGCTACAAAAATAATATTTCAGTTTTTTTTTAATTGTTAATTGCTTTTAAACTTACCTTTTGATAACATTTATTTTGTATAAATCGTATAAAAACATTGTAAAGTAGTTGCCTACCGTAAAAAAATCTTTGTAACAATTGTTATCTAACTAAAACTTGTTGTTTTACGTGTCACAACCTCAAAAGAAAGTCCAATTTCAAAGTTTTCACCTGAAAAACAACAATTAGAAGGTAGAAAATTTATAAATAATGGTAGACGACAGTACTAAGAAGACCCTAAGTAGCATTCCTCTTCACCAGACAAAAGCTGGTCCCAGAGACAAAGAATTGTGGGTCAATAGGCTCAAAGAAGAGTACCAATCGCTAATTAAAGTGGGTCTTTTTTAACATATGGATTGCCAATTTTCCACTTTAAAATTTTTAATTTATATTTTAGTATGTGCAAAACAACAAAGCAGCTGATAACGATTGGTTTCGCTTAGAATCTAATAAAGAAGGCACTAAATGGTTTGGAAAATGTTGGTACATCCACGATCTGCTAAAATATGAATTTGATGTTGAGTTTGATGTAAGATATTAATTAATTAATTAATTGATATTAATAATTACCTGGGCATTTTTTAAAAAGATTCCAATTACTTATCCAACGACAGCACCGGAAATAGCACTTCCGGAACTAGATGGAAAAACTGCCAAGATGTACAGGGGTGGAAAGATCTGCTTGAGTGACCATTTTAAACCTCTCTGGGCTCGCAATGTCCCTAAATTTGGAATAAGTCATGCTATGGCATTAGGGGTAACTTTGTTTTATCTTTTAAGTTTAGTTTTTGTATAAAAAAAAATTGATTTTTCTAGTTGGGCCCTTGGTTAGCAGTGGAGATACCTGATTTGATTGCTAAAGGAGTGATAAGTTACAAAGAAAAGTCAAAAGGAGCCGGAAATTCTTAGGAAAAGAGTTTTAAGTCGTTTTCATTTGTTTATAAATAATTTTTAAGATTACAATTACTTTGTATAATAAATAATTGCCAATAAATGTGTTTTCTTTTATTTGAAACCCTGAATAGTTTCTATACATTTATTGATTTGCTAATTGTTTATTAGCTATAATTTAATAACAATAATATACTGTTTTATGAACAACTGGAACACTGGAAAATTCTTTACAAACAAAATTTGCATTAGTTATTGAGTTATTATTAACTTTTGAAATAATTTTTATATTTTTCATTGCATTTCAGTAATTATTTTAATAGTTAGGGTTTCTTTTTATTGGTTTCATTTAATTTCAATCAACATTTTAATAGTTAGGGATAATTTAAATTGCATTTCAGTAATTAATTTAATAGTTAGGGTGGATTTTTGTTATTTCTATCTATCTAAACCTTAAAAATAATTAAAATCATCCCTAACTATTAAAATAACTGCTGAAATGCAATCTAAACTTTGAAATTAATAAAAATCATCCCTAACTATTAAATTAATTATTAAAATGCAATTTAAATCATCCCTAACAATTTAAAAATCAGTTGAAATGCAATCAAAACCTTAAAATTAATAAAAATCAACCCTAACTATTAAATTAATTACTGAAATACAATTTAAATCATCCCTAACTATTAAAATAACTGCTGAAATGCAATCTAAACTTTGAAGTTAATAAAAAATCATCCCTAACTATTAAAATAATTACTGAAATGCAAGCTAAACCTTGAAAGTTATAAAAATCAACCCTAAAAATAAGGAACTAATAACAAAAAGAATTAATTATTTCCATTGTTGCCTTTTTAATATTTCATTGCCAAAATTGAAAACCGTTTTCTCCTGCAAAGGAAGAATTTTATGTCGATTTCTACCAACGAAATGAATCTTTTGGCTTTTGGTATGTACGTACCTAAATTTGAAGACCTGTTTTCTTATAAGGACTGGAGATCAAGTGGAAACGAAAGTTGTCTTTTTTTTTGGTCGTCACTCTTGTTGCCCATAAGTATATTCCTGCACAAGAAACTCGATGTAAACAATTAAAAAATTATGAATCATTTGCTAACAACACAACAGACAAATAAAAATATAGTTAAAGCGAAATATCCGCATATTAAAATTTTTACCATCCAACCACTAACTGTAAAAACCACATTATTCAACAGGATATTTAATTTTATTACATGTTGCACTTAACGCTCTTCGGATAATTGATAAAAACTAAAAAAAAGTTAAAACAATATAATAATTAAGTAGGACTACTTCCTTTAGTTAGACTTTAGCTAGAGGTTATTACTTTTTACACACTGCACTTATTTGGAGATGCTTTAAACACATTTTTAACGAGGGAAAATTCAATTAAATTGTCGTTACTTTTTTCACGTGCAGCTGAAATTTAATGAAAACAATTTTTTATTTTATTTATACAGAGTGTTAATAGTAGTTAATTTTTTTTTTCACTTGTAGAATTAAAATCTAAAAAAATATGACCCAAATTACCATATTTATTACATTATTAGTTATTTTTAACCCCTTGGAAAGTTTTCAATGTATCAAGGACCTACCCTAACGTCTTAACATGTCTTATTTTATTATATTACCAGCCGGTATAAAATTCCTGCCCATTGTAAATGTTAAATTGCTTCAAATTCAAAAAGAACATAGAACATTGAACATATAGAACAATTTAAGATGATAGTCCTTGAAGTGGACTTGAAGAATTAATCGAATTGCATTAATAATAAAGCAGCAAGCAACGAATAAATGATTCGATTCCTTTTTGGGTCACATTATATGCGGGGACAAGCCGAGAACCACCACCCTATATCAATGACGTAATCGTCAGAGTCGTTTACAACACAATTCTTTCACATCCATACATACAAAGAAGAATGACTCATTTTTATATAATATACAGTACATAGGAATCGGATGGATGAATATGAATATAGCATAATATATAGCTGCAAAACACGCACCTTTCAAATACAAACAAAATTATTTGCTCCTGGTGTTGATACGGTTTTATTTTAGTTAGGGAATAGGGATTATTTTGTATCAGGTGATAAAATTCTCAAAATTATATTTTGAAAACCATTTAAATGATAGTTAAAAGGAGGATTTTTTTTTAAATAAAATACAAACAATTTGTATTTTAAATCTGAAGAATTTTTAATTTAATTATTAATTACTGAAGCTGATGAGTGATGACAAAGCTTTTGGGGACACAACTCCCTTATTCTTTTTATTGCTAATCGATTGTGATGGACATTAATTTGAATATTTTAGATTTGTCTAACTTCTGAATTTCGGATTTAAATAATTAAATTGACCTAAATTTTTTCTTTTTTTTTCTTCTTTTCCCTAAAATCTAAGGTTGAAAAAAGTAACAAAGGTTAATATATTTTTTTTCTGCTCCTTGAAAGATGAATTTTTTTAATAAATTACTTCAATTTGTTTCTTTTTTTTTTTAGATTATTAATTAAATAATTAATGAATTCTTTTAGATGAACCATTCTGGGCAGAAAATACAAGTTTTTTTTAAGTTTTCCCTTTGGTTTTTTGGTCTTTTAGAATTTAGATGGTTGCGAATTAAGAAATTATTAAAAATAAGCTGATCTTTAAGTTTAAAAATTTAATTTATAGTTAAAAATTAAAACTTATTTCCAGCCATGACAAAGAACCATTTCCAAAATTGATTTTTACGCTATTCAACCATTGGAAATTCGCAAAAATAAATATTTTGATAACATAAATTTACCACAGAACCTGCAAAAAAAAATTACTAAAACTAATAAATAATTAAAATTTAAACTATCGAAGACACAGCATTGATTATATGAAAAAGAGTACAATGGCCGCGCACCTCATGAATTACCATCATTGCGAACGAAGACCGAATCAAATACACGAGCGAATTTCCATTAGCCATTAGCGAAGAGAAGAAGCAGCAGCAACAGCAGACGAGTTTAAAGACCTTCCATTTAATGGCAGAAGTCAACAAACCACTCTTACGTGGAATTCTAAATTTATCTACTACTACATACTTCTTCTATTCTGCTTCTATATCGCTTGCCGGCTCTGCTGTTGCGCTTCTATTTTCTAATTTCCATAATAAAGTTACCCACTATATGGGCTGATGTTTTTGAAGTCCTCCACCAATCATTGCTATTTTATTTCTCTTCTTCTTTTTTTTTCCAAAAGACATTACATTTACACCTAATAAAACAAACTTTATTTTTCAATAAGAAATCTTTGAAAATTTATAAAGATTTTTTTTAAATATAGTTGAATTAATTATTTTTTCAAAATTGTAATTTCATTAAAGATAATTAAAAAAGAAGAATTTTATACGCACCCTGTACGGCATAAAAATGCCAATTTATTATAACTTATAAATCGTTTCCACTGCGACTTTCCTCTTGCATTGATATCCTTACTTTATTACATACGTCGTCCTACTTCTTTAGATTTATAACTTTTCATTGTTCCTCTGTAGGCTCTGCCGTACAACTCTAAAGTCTAGCGCATCTAATTAACGGATAATTAGACGCGGAAATGGGCTCGTAAACGCTGCTTCTGCTGCTTCTTTTCTTGCAAACATTTCTCGGCAGTTTGTATTGATTTGCAAAGCCGCTTTTACATTACATTACAATAATTACAAAGTTTTCCCGTTTTCCTTTAAGTCTTAAGCATTAACTAACACTCGGAAGCGATAATTCTTCAAAAAATCTAAAAAAAGAAATGAAAAGAACTTCTTTTAGAGATAGATGATGTCTATAATTGGAAAAATAAAAAAATAATAATGACTATTGATTGGTGGCAATGGCAATGGTACACACCAAAATTTCGGTTTCGTGAGACATGAACATTGAAATCGAAACAGTGGTCGGCGCAATTGGAAGGCAATTATGAGGCCAAAACACAGTCTTCTTATACGAGGCCCTAAAGAGAGAGAGAGAGATCTCTACAATTTGAAGATGGAAACAGAGGAGCAGCGCTAACCCACATTGTTTACGCTCTGCTGCTTTCCAATTCGAATTACTTCATAGTCTTCATACATTTTATAGTTTTATACATTATACTACTTACCTTTAGAAGTCCAAGTTTTAGTATTTCTCAGTAAGAAAGGAAGTCATTCAATGTACTGCATAATTTGATGAATTACTAAAACACATTTAAAGAGTTATTTGTTGTTTTTGGAACGATATGATTCACCTGCAATTTAAAGTCCCTTGTAGTTTTTATACGTAATAATAATTAATTAATTGAAAAATGTCCGCTTTAAGAGAGCAAGCCTTAATTGGTAACAAACGCAATATTACAACGGAGCAACAAGAGAGCGCTTTTTTAAATAATAATTCTTATTCAATGTGGGTTGAATACCATATGGTCGAATCTTGCCAATTTACATATATAGAATTATCGATCTACATACGTAGAACTTGTCTGCAGTTTATACAGAAACCGAAGAATATAACCAAAGAAGAAAAAATTGATTTGTTTGCTGAAGAAAGTTAAAAAATGAAGAAATTGTCTTGGTAATTTATAATTAGTTTTGGATTTAAAAAATGTTGGTTCAGTTGGTTTAAAAGTTATTTAATAATTTTAACTTGGTTTAGATTAAAAAAAGTTATTTAATAAATAAAAAACTCACTTTAAACCTAAAAAAGAAAATGTTATTTCAAATTAAAGCTTTATCAAATAAAAAATAGAAATTGCAAATTCAAATAATGGATTTTATAATGACTTCCGGTTTAATGAGTAATGAAAAGTCCTGCAATCTAAAAAATAACTATGTTTAATACAAATAAAACTGTCCGGACTGCCAATTTTTGAAAAACAAAATTTCAAAATGGCTGCCCGGCTGCGCAATTCATTTTTTTTTAACAGTTTCAAAAAAATTTTGAACTTGAAATATTCTGAATTATATTTTAATTAATAATTTTTTTTAATTGTACTAATTGCAGAATTGAATGAACAATTCATTGAATGACTTCCAATGATATTGCATTATGAAACAAACGAATAAATGTCGTTTTCGGAGAGAAGGAAATGAAAAAAAAAATGAGTCAAAAGATTGTTTCGTGCATGACTGCGTTTTATTTTAGTCCAACACACAGCAAGCAGTGCTCTTATAATACCGCTGATTAATGTTGCTTTGACTTTAATAATAATACCAAGTACCAACAACTGCAAGAATAGACTCGTCGAGTTAAAAATAAGAAGAAGAAGAACACGTCTCTTCTTGACTTTCCAAACGATTCTACTGCGAATAGGTCACGTAGTAGTTAATTCTAAAATAGATAAATGCAGCACATCCACATCGGACTTCGTTACATGTACTTAACAAGAAAACAAATGATATGAAAACGTTGTCATTGCAATTTTTAATGTCTCTCTGCATCTCTCTCTTTTTCATTAATAGTCTTTTCAATAAAGCTTTTTTTTTATTGCTTTTTATATGTAGTAAGTGACCTTCTCCTTGTATATAAGCAATAAGCAACTTAACTGTAGAATTTCACACCTACGCCGTTACTTTCCTCCAATTTTGGCAAATGGCTACCTACTGGTTCGTTCAGCTATAAAAACACTCCGTACTTGGAAAAAGAAACCAAGCAATACAGGGTGTAGCAATTAAGTGATTTCTTACTGAAAATAAAATGACTTGATGAATTTTACTGGGTGGGGCCTTGGGGAAATCGCCACAATCATTGTTTTAATTAAAAGGTAAAGTTATGCACAGCAAACATTGCATCTTTACAGATGAAACTGATTAAAGCAGCGCCAGACGGTAAGGTTTAATCTGAAAGAAAATAATAGCTGAATCAAAATGCAAATATAATGACGAAAATATATGTCGCAAGAAGTAATAAAAAAAAACAAGTTACTCATACGGTACGACTGAAATCTTTAATGCCAAAATCTTTTCATTCACAAAAAGACGCAAAAATATATTTTAATTATGCTTAGGTTGGAGATTAGAGAGCGATTTCATTTGAATCCAAAAAAAAAAGGAAAGAGCAGTGAAGCCGAATATAATACAAATATCAGAAAGAGATGTCAGTCTTGAGAAAACCAGAATTATAATTTTTTGTTATTATTATCATTATTATTGAAAAGTGGGAATGTGGTGTACATAGACGCCGAGAAAATAAATTATTAAAAAAACAAAACAAAACATTTAATTGTCATCGACTTCCTGCTCTTGCTCCTCATCGAATTCGGCATCTTCATCGGCGGTGGCTTCCTGGTACTGTTGGTATTCAGAAACCAGATCGTTCATGTTGGATTCCGCTTCGGTGAATTCCATTTCGTCCATTCCTTCGCCGGTGTACCAATGCAAGAAAGCCTTGCGTCTGAACATAGCGGTGAATTGCTCGGAAATTCTCTTGAAGAGTTCCTGAATGGCAGTGGAGTTGCCGATGAAGGTGGCGGACATCTTGAGACCTCTTGGAGGAATGTCGCAGACGGCCGTCTTCACGTTGTTGGGGATCCATTCCACGAAGTACGAGCTGTTCTTATTCTGGATGTTGAGCATTTGTTCGTCCACTTCCTTCATGGACATCCTGCCTCTGAAGACGGCGGCCACGGTGAGGTACCTTCCGTGACGCGGATCGCAAGCAGCCATCATGTTCTTGGC
>JASKGO010000368.1:0-14270 GCA_030556065.1 Holobus sp. GC000080
TGGATTCGTAACCGTGTTAAGCAGCCGATTGATGCGGCTGGGCTCGTACCCTTGGAACGCAGCCGATTGATGGGTGCTACTTGACCTGTAACCGAGTTACGCAGCCGATTGATGCGGTTGGGCTCGTACCCTTGGAACGCAGCCGACTGATGGGTGCGACTGGACCCGTAACCTTGTTACGCAGCCGATTGATGCGGCTGGGCTCGTACCCTTGGTACGCAGCCGATTGATGGGTGCGACTGGACCCGTAACCGTGTTACGCAGCCGATTGATGGGTACTACTGGATCCGCAACCGTAATATGCCGCCGATTGATGGGAGCGACTGGACCCGTAACCGAGTTACGCACCCGATTGATGCGGCTGGGCTCGTACCCTTGGTACGCAGCCGATTGATGGGTGCGATTAGACCCGTAACCGTGTTACGCAGCCGATTGATGCGGTTTAGCCGATTGCTGCTGAGGAGTTGTGAAAGTTAAGGAGGCAATGGCCAGATTGAACTTCAACTTCATTCTTGGCTGTTGTCCTTTTTATTGTACAAAAATGCTTACTGACTGCAGAATATATGTTTATCTAAAGAGGGATTATGATGAAATCCCGTCAGTACGATTTACATAATTTTGCAATGGTTCCTTAGAGCGAACTTTCGCGTGCTTGCACTAATATTATTGCGACGCACTTTCGCGCACTTAGATCTATCCGAGCGGTAGCCTTAAAGGGATGACGTCGGCTCTTTTGGCCGACCAAATAACCGACCGTTGTAAAACGATAAACAAAGAAGGGTGAGAATTTTTTTTTAGGTTTAAAACTAATTAAGCCAAAGCAACGATTTAAGTGTTATTTTAAAGATTACTATTTTTAACATGTCTTTAATCAATGTTAAGAATTAGTGTTTTAGGTCTCAGGAGAATAATCCCGAGCCATCCTGTTAATGGATAAATATTATTTGTTGTAAATATAAACGTTATTGATCATCGTCAAGGCGGTGGCTTTTTTCTGCATTTATTCTATCCCCTAAAAAATAAAATAAAATCCTGCATAAAAAAGTTTGTAGCTAATTCGATTTTATAAAATTTAAGTACTTATTTAACAAATTATTAAATGTTTCCTGAAGTTTGGCAACCTACATATATTATATTAGTCGCTTTCTTTTGGTCACTTTTATCTGATAATATCAGATACTGTCAAAGTACACGTTGTTCGTTGTTCTTTTGGAACTGAAAATCTGATTTATTTTCTAGCTTCTCCCCACTCTTTAAGCACAAGCTCCGGACCAAGATCACTTCGTGCAATTTTTCATCACTTCACTCCGACAACAGTAGCGCGGTAGCGCGTGGATGACGCCCGTGGCCAGCTTCACAATAGCACCAAATCCACAATTGTGTCACTGCTTATAGCTTACATAGCCCAAAAGAAAGCGACTATTGCCACAACTTACAATGGCTAAAAAAACATTATTACTTACTTTTTCCCGTGATGGCGGAAACGATTCCGTATCCCCAAACGATTGCAATGGCGACCCTAAAAATGCTGAACGATGGTTGGCCATTCACTGAATAATCTAATATTTGTTAATAATTTTTTAATGTCTGTTTCGATATTTTAATGGAAGATTAATCGATAATTATTAAAGAGTTGATAAAAAATATCGGAACTGCCTTCTTATTATCGTAATTATTTTCGTCCTATTTAAAACGACGCAGAAACCCAGAGAAAATATTAACAAACTTTTTAACTAATTAAGACATTGTAATTATACAAGTACTTTAGTGTCATTTGAAAGGTAGAAGCAGACCCACGCCGCCCTGCTAGGACATGTCCCTCGCTCAGCCAAAAGTAATAAATCGATATTAACAAGTTCTATACTTTTTTGAATAATTTTATACAGTGTGTATAAATTAATATTTACTTCAAGTTTTTTTTTTTAATTTAATAGAGTTTAATAATCTTTAAAAAAACTAACTTTATAAAATTATCTTTATTACTTCAAAACTTGTTAATTTTTTTTGGCTCGTTAAATGTAAAGGCGAACGTTACGACGCAGTAAGAACTTTGGATTTGTTTATAATAATTACTGAAATTGCTCCTAATTTTTTGCACCAACTATTCAAACTTTGGCCTTCCTTTTTGTGACCTCTGTCCATTGCAATTCCAACGAAACAATGTAGCATAATAATCTAAAAAAAAAAGGAAAAAATAACAGTTAAAAAGGTTTTTCCACAATAAATAAATAATTAATTAAAATCAATTTAAATTGTGCTGAAAATATTCGAAAACAAAAACCCAACTCTTATAATGTACAAATAAATACTTTATTTTTATAAATAGTACCTACTAATTAATAAGAGAGTACCATAAACTCTCAATTTTATCAAGTTTCCACACTCGCTCATATGCTTTTTTTTAAGACAAAACGTTTTACCACTAATCGAACAATTATCAATAATAATGATGGTAATGATAATTGTAATTGGGTAATAAATAAGAGAGTGGATTTACAATAACTTCTCATCAAAAATACGCAACTAATCGTTCTTCCTAATGGAAGCAACAATTTGCTCACTCAAGCAACATATGTATTATCATTAATAATAATAATAATTAACGGTGACATAATTTAAATTTTAAAATAACTAACAAACAACTTATTTACTGTTGGTACGTACATACACACAATTTGGCCAGCCGAAGTAGTTTCATTCAATTATTGTTATCATTGTAATTATTATTATTCATCAGAACGCACTTATTATAGCCTCTGAAAAAATCACGCAGCATTAACCTCGCGAATCGAACAAATCTAAGAGAAAGCACTGCCATTACATTTAGGTATTTATTGAGGACCGACCAAAACTCTCTTGCTAGATTTGTTCGCGACGATTCCTACCGCGTTATCATTCCGACCACTGATTCATCCTCTTTCTTCGGCGACGTGTCCACGTAGATCTTCAACCCGTGCTCTTTGCGGGGCGACGTAAACGTTGACTTTCGGAACCGACCCAAACGTTTGTTCTCACTTTGACTCAGTTCCTTTTGCTCGTCCATCGTTAGCTTTTTGACTTCTTCACGACTGTCCCTAGAATAATAAACAAGAAAACATATACATACTAAATAAAAATACAAATTAAATTTGGCAATTTTAATTCATAAATGAATTAAACAATTAAAAAAACCTATATATATATATATATATATATAAGAAAACTTACCGATAAAAGAAGACAACACCATCGTCACTTAGCGAATACGAATCGATATCTTCAGGATTCCAATTTAACTTGGAGTGAACTTCCAACACGTTCATATCACAAGGAAACGACACTGCCCTAATATGAGCTACTTCGACAAACTCCAGCGGAATTGTAGACACCTCATTAATGGCCCTTTTAACATCATCCAGTGTGCGATTTTCAACTAACACCTCGTGGAACGGTGACAAGGACAAAGTGGCTGGATTCCATCGGCGCGCAAAGATCATCAACTCTGACGAGCTGGTCTTCTCCGGTCCTTCGAACTCCTGCAAGTAGACGTCCGAATGGAGCGGTACAATAATATCCGCAAACTTTTCGTCGTTCAAAAAGATACGAGTCGGCGTCTTGGCGGCTGCCTTTTTGCGCAGTCTACATTTGCTGAACGGAATATTAAGCATGTGTTGTTTCTTAGCTTGCAGCAGAATTTCCTTCTTCGCCGACGCAACAGTCTGCTCCTTACTGACAATCCAATCGAACAGAAAGTTTATCAACTCGGTACCGGAAGTGGAACCACTGCCGTGTGGCAGTGACAAGTGGAACACTTTGAAGGCGTATTCGTTGTTCTTGAGGACGCGGCCCAATCTCAGCACAAGCATATCTTCGTCCTTCAAAGAACCTAGATGATCAGTCAGTGTGGACCATTCAATTTCTTGCGAAGTGTGCTGTCGGAAAACTTTAAAGTACTCCACGGGAACACCGACTATGACCTCCAGGTGCTTCTTCAGATTGTCCAAAGTTATTCGCTTGTCCACTAGGACGTTACAGAGTTTTGTATTATCCTCCGGTTTAATAGGCACCATTTGTGCTTTGAAGTAATAATTAGGGGGCGACTTATCGGCATTGGAACTAGGAGACTCCACGTCGTCCCAATTCATTTCTTCTTGTGGCTGCTGGTATGGGTAGTAGGGTACCGGATAGTCTTCGTCTTCGTTGCTGTCCAGTACAGAGACCATGGGCAGATCGGCCGGTGAATTAGAGCTACTCGATAATAAGCCTATATTATCACCTGAAACAAACCGTAATTTTTATTTTAAAACATTTTTGTTTAAGACCGTTAGGAATTTAAAAAATACAATATTAATTAATTTGTAAATGAAAAAAAAAAGGATAATTAATTTGAATTGAAAACATACCTGGGGCATCACCGACCAATGTACGATCGCTATCGCTTAAACTACTGTCCTCACTATTGCTTTGGTCACCAAAGAGTTCTTCATTAGCGCCCGGTTGCGGTGAGATGCGAAGACCAGAAGACACCACATCGGCTCGTTCACCACTAGCACCAGTTTCGATTTGATTCAGGTCCAAAGCGGGTATTGAGAGCGTTTCCAATGTAGAGGCATTCGTATCGGGCAACAGGACCTTCAGCATTATCACATGACTGAACCGATCGATCAACGAGGCCAATTTGGTGTTTCCAAACGGCACCGAATCCGTTTCCTCCACGTCCAGCATTTGCGACACATACAATTTGTATCCGCTACATTTCGGATCGAATTTCACTAGCGCTCCAGGCTCGGCCAAGAAATGCGGTTGATTGCTATAAGTCACCTGCACTATGTGAACAGATTCCAATCCATAGCGCTCGCCGAGTTTCCTCTGCAGATGCAACACTGTATCACCCGGATTTACCCAAACAGTATCCGGTCCATCAACCTGTTCCATCTCAACATCGATCAAGTAAACTTTCATCTGGACACCACCGGCACTGTACTCATCGAATTTCGTGCCGGGTTTCTTGATTTCAAGAAGAAATTCCGTGTGTTGCTTGGCAATTTGCTCGAAGAACAATGCATCCGATTCAAAACTATTTACGATGGCCATGTCATTGCCGTGGTAGGCCACTAAACGGCAGTCTTCCAAGTTGACCAAATCTTTTAACTTGAACTTGTCGTAGGCATCACTTGTGGCTTCGCCTAAACGCGTATCGTAAAACACCAGCAGTTTTTCTTCGCAAAGATTGTTCAGAGGATGACGACAATGAATTTTTATTTTCACACTGTCGTTTTCTTCCTCTTTGCGCCGCTTTTCGTTCTCCTCGTTGTCGCGCATCTCCTGCAGTAAGCTCTTTATGTGCGGCGGAAATTCTTCTACAGAGAGTGCCTCACAATTACGTTCCTTGTCGATTTGTCGGTACATTAGCATATAAGCATTGGTGCTGGATGTGTAAGCACCGGAATAGTATCCTCTTTGAGGACCTCCACCATAGGTTTTTTCAATGTCGTTTTCTGTTATCTATAATCAAAATAAAAACAAATTAGAAAATGTTTGAGTAAATTTAGCAAAACCTTACCCTAGTAACACTTTGGTCGTTGAAACAGAACCATTGATTCTTAGAGAAATCTTTGATGTAGGCATAATAGTGACCACCGGAAGCGCTACCCGAGTGAATCATAATGCTAAACAAGTCGTAGAAATAAGGCCCTTGGATGTCTTGCAGTCTGTTTTTCTCATTTTCGTGGTGGTTGTTTATGCCGCCGGAACTAACGTCGATACCTTCGTCGTCATCTTGGCCGTTCTCGTCTGGTCCGTTGGCAAGCGAAGAAACGTCTGTGCCGTGACAACTTTCATCATCCAAGGCAGATCCGGAATCGGTAGTGCTGCAATCGTCGCACTTTACCATTCCTTCGCGCTCTTCCATTGCTCCGTTGACCGTTACGGCACTATTATTGCAACAGTCGGCGATGAACGAGTTCAAATTCAGTTTTTCCGGAAACACAACTCTGCAAACGAAACATTATATAATTATATTTTAATAACTCCAACCTTTTTTTTTTGGGCTAGCAATTTATTACACTGTCTAAAATTTAATATTTTTTTTCGAACTTTAACTTTTTAAATCAATTGCTAAAAATTAAAAAGCATTACTTACTTATCATTTAACTTTATCCTATTCATAGTATTGTAATCGAAATCGAATCGCTTCAAGTGGAGCGTCAATAGGTAAGGAAACTTGGTAAATTTGAGTCCTTTGTGCGCGTCACACTTCTTATTGCATTTCTCGCAGAAGTACTGATTATTACCGTCCAGCGTCTCGGGTTGGACGAAGGCTCTCAGAGCCTCTTCGATGCTGTTGTAGGCGACGGTACTGCCGAAGGGTTTCACCGGCAACGGTATGTCGAGGAAGGTATCCTCGCGACTCTTCTCCGTCTTGCACTCCAGACAAGTGACGTAGTCGAGCATCCTTCCTTCGTAGAGGTCGTTGATTAAATTAGCTCGCTCCGTGTCTTTGAACTTGTGCTCCAAAGCGTCGAACATTACTCTGCACAATTCCTGGATGTCGTGTTGCTCCCACGCTTGCTGCATATTCCATCCGAAGCTTTGCGTCAAATCCGTCGTTTCCACTGCGCTCCTGCTTGAAGTCTAAAATGCAAAAACAATAATTAAATATATATAAAAAAATGCACGAATCAATGAAATATTAAAAAATACCTGCAAATTGAGAAACAATCGTTGCAATTGAAACGGTATCGAATTGGCCGGATTGGAGCCATCGAATTCCCAATTATAAAGCGCATTGCGAAACTCTGGCGTCATGTACAGTGCCTGCAGTAAGCTGTTCAGATAACAGGTCATCGCTTGATTGACGAGACCGACGTAATTATTACTGGACGATGAGGCATTGTGCGAATTCATGTACGTGGTCGATGAAGAGGACGATGATGCAGTAAGCATTAGGGTATCTGAGGCAGGCAACAAAGCCGTACAGCCTGTCGTGGTGGTCGTCGTCGTGGTCGCCGACAGCGAAGAGGACGACGACAGATTCAGGTGCGTATCGATATTGGATGGTCGACGCCAATAGTGTATGATGATTGTCGGTTTGCAGCTCTCCTCGAAGCTCAAGCCGATATCCTTTAGGCTCCTACCTTTGAAACTGTTCAACTCAATCTAAACATATAACAAAGGGAAGAAACTATAGAAATAAATCACAACAAGAAACATATAATTCGTTTTATAATAGTTTTGTTTAAATAAATTATGTTGCTCGTACTAAATTTAGATGCAATTCAACAACATTTCTGTACAGTGCCAAAACATAATTTTGTGCATAACAATGACTGTGTTTACATAATAAACATAATCTTGCATAATTATTACTACATTATTTAGTGTTATGTATTTTGTGATGTGCACTACTGTTTACTGTATACTACTGTACAACTGAAACAATGTTGTTGAAGTATCTGTAAGTTATTAAAAACAACGCCATAAGTCAAAACGTGTTATTTTAAACTGAAGCTTCTAGAGGAAATTGTTTAAATTTATCAATAAGTCAAATTTTCATAGCTTCGTAAATTGGTAGATTTAAAATTTGAATTAAATTACTCCAAAATATTTTTATTTTAAGCTGACACACCATATAAAAAAGTAAGAGATTTATTTGGTTAATGTTTCATCAAAAATAAAAAAAATTAAAGATTTAATTATTACAAATATAATCACAAAATGTGATTGAAAATATGTGTTTATACAATTTTAAAGGTTTAAAGGTTTAAGTTACTAATTTGAAAATTTTATTGCAGTGAATTACTCTAAAACCCTCCAAAAATAAAATTCCGAAAATTTTAATACCTCTGACCTTTCTTTGTTAAATTAAACATAAAAAATATGAATAAAAAGAACTTACATTCTGAGAAGAAATCCCATTGGAAGGTAGTGCAGCAACCGAAAGAGTCAATTTAACATCATTCGCTTCATAATTGAAATCCTTGGCAATTTGGCTGAAGATGTTGTCAACAGGCAGATCCGGAAACAGTTCGATTGTGCTTTCTTTGCCTGAAGACAAAGTGCTGCTGATGCTGCTGGACGATGTTGCTATATCATCGCGCACTTTTGCGACGATCCTATCATAAGATAGACACACCATTTTCTGAAACAAAGTAAGGACACAATCAATCACTTGCACTTTAATGACTCACGTACATTTTTCATTATCTATTAACTGTTATTAATAATAGTTAATAAAAAAAACTACATGAAAAATAACCAAGTAAAAAAATATTTTGGAAAATCATACTGATGAATTTATGGAGCAACGGGCACAACACAACTTTGTTAGAAACATTCAAAATGGTAAACTACTAATTGCTAGTAAGTTGTTATTGTGGAAATAAAAAACATTCTGTTATTGCGCTGTCACATAAGAGTATGAAGTATGAATACAGTAAGTACAGCCTGTGTGAATGACTAAGATAAAACATGACACGGCCAGCCACTGATGATGATAACAGTATAACATAACAGGTAATATCAATTCAATTTAATTTTACAATTAAGATTATAAACAATGTAATTGCTGTTGCTTGATTGTTTATTACTAGAATACTTAAAAATCTATTTCACTGTAAAAGATATACAATTTCTTTCTTCGAAAATTATCATCTGTTTCATAGTTTTATTTTTCATTTCCTTTTAACTGGCTCCAAAAATCTAATCTTTTTTTTTCTGTGAAAAGGCTTAAAAGATAAATCAATTAAAAAGAGAGAAAAACGAAAAAAAAAACAAAACATGATTTTGTTAAATCTAATAATTGTTAGGAATTGTAATTAATTTTAGATAAATAAAAATTTTAAACTAGCAAAAACGATTCAAGCGCTTACAGCGCACTTGCGATGAAAAATACGAACTAAATAAAAAAAGGGTATCAAACATTATACATTTATCAAAGTATTATTATTATTATTATAAAACAAAAAAACACTCTGGATATGGCTTGGGGTTAAAACAAAATTTAATGATCTAATAATTAAATGTTCCTTCAAATCCATAAAAATATTTATTATTAAGATATAGCAAAGAGCTGCCAATGAGATTATTTAAGACCATTTTGGAAAATAATAATTTTTAACAAACTCGAAAACTAATGTATTACTCTCACTTAAACTTACTTCCAGAATGTTATAAAAAATATTTTAAAAATGACAAAAGCTTTGAAACCGGCACTTAATTAATCTCTAACAAAAACGATTAACTATTTAAGTAATGTTAAAATTAATTTAGAAAAAAAAGTAAAAAGTTTGTATTGTGTGAAATTAAATTTAATCCTTTATTTAAAAATGTAAACTTTATTTACTTATGAAGCTTTATTTTTGAATTATGCGTAAAATCTCACTATGATGACTGTTTCGTTAAGTCGGTGAGCTTTTCTTGATAACTAGAGAATCAAATGGTAGTTTTTCAAATGTTTTGCATTTCTGAAATTGCATTAGCTGCCATTTAAGTTAAATAATTCAAATTGTATTATACATACAGTTTTAAAACAAAGCAAAAAATAAATCTATTTGGTTTGGTTGCATAGGTTACGAAAATTTTAGTATGGAATTTATTGCAAAATTACTTTTACCATTATTAAAACAAAAATAACATTTTAATTGAAGGAGATCTTTTCTTCATTTAGTAATAATAAAACATTTGTTGACAGAAAAGAAAAAAACAAAAGGCTAACTCCCAATACGGTTTTTCAATCGTAAACGACTCTTTTACTTTTATTAATTATGCAATATTTTCAGATATCATTAGTATTATTTTTATGGCTAATTTAAAAACATTACATTACAATAAATGGAAAAATAATGTAACAATGATTATTTTTGCCATTAATACCACTTTAATGGTTTCCAAAGAACTTTACCCTAGCACATAAATTACATTACATCAAAATAATTTAAAATATTATATCTTAAAATAAATGTTTCACTTTTTTCTTGGCAAATGAAAATAAATATTTGATGGTGAATAATTCGCAAACTTTGAAACCAAACAACATCTGGGTAATCAAAAAAATAAAATATTTTTAAACAAAAAATAACTGCAACGCAAATTTCAATTGATCTCTAGATTTAAGTATAAAAATATGTCAGTACAAAAAAATAAGAAGTCAAAAAACTGTCTTTAAAAAAATTAAATTATTTTTGTGATTATCAGAGTAAAAAATCACTATTTAAACAACTCATTGGTTTCTAAATGTATATTACTTGAGTGAAAACAGGTGGACTGTTTAAAATTAAAGATAAAATATAAAAATCAGAAAGAAAACTGCACATTTTTTGATTCAGTGCAAAAGAATTTACATTTAGATTCATAGCCCAGCAACTTTATTTTAGTTAAGGTGGTGGTATTAAGTAAAGACTAAATGAAATTCATTTTGGTAGATTG
Organism: Holobus sp. GC000080; assembly: GCA_030556065.1. Taxonomy (NCBI): domain Eukaryota; kingdom Metazoa; phylum Arthropoda; class Insecta; order Coleoptera; family Staphylinidae; genus Holobus; species Holobus sp. GC000080. Next base: position 10,405 of record JASKGO010000368.1, read on the forward strand.
CCAATGTGATATAATTAGATTGCCGTCGGGAATCAGGCCGCACCAAAATCATCACTCTGATTCTATTTGAGAGATGAGAGTTCAAAGGACTCACCATATTTAGCTATTGCTCTATTAGCTCTTCTCCAACTGCTAGTGCTCCTGGTCACCTGACCACTCAACCAATTCACAATTGTGTCACTGATATACTGATAACCAATACTAAAACCTAAAAGGGAACAAAATTACAACTTTGATAAACATTTTTTGAATGAATTTAAGAGCAACTTACATTGGACCAACTGGAGAGATGGAAAAATGCAGCATAGTTCCAAATCCTACCATTTACCCGTAGATACGATATATTCGAGTCGAGTCGTTATCCTATTGTGCTATTGTTAGTTTCGTTTATGAATTTATGAATTTTCATAAGTGGTAAATATTTAAATTTAAAATACGTACATGAGGAGGACGAGAATTAACTGATTTACGTCACTTTTCCACAGCAGTAAGCCAAGCAGTTAGTAGCTTATAGTTAACATTCGGCATTTAATCAAATGATAAACTAATTGACTTCAGCACATTGATTTCGTGTGAGCACTGCTGTTGTCGTAAAACAATCACCGATGTTACGTAAGGACAAACGCGGTGGATGCAGTAACAATTGGGAAAACACTTTACATGCGACCGACGACGACGGTGGAAAACTTGCAGCAGCACCCGGACTACTCGTCCTATGACATGTGCCAACTTCTGCTGACCGACGCCATTTTGCTTTCGGTCGGTAGTTGCGCAAAGCTCACTTTGGGAGCGCCACCAGTGCCATTATCCCGCGCTTTTAAAAAAATTCATGGCAGCCAACTATAATATTATAATATCATAAATTGATTAAAAACAAAATTACACATTCAATTTAGTTCATAACGACGCTAAAATTAATTAATAACTTTTCATTTCAACAAATTTATATTTAATGAAGTTTGTACCGATATAAATACAAGTTTGTCAAAAAAATAATATTTAAAAAAGAGGGGTAAAAATGTTCATAGAAATTGACAGAAGTGATCTACTGTCAAGATCATTAATAAGTCATTGAGGGTTTGCTAGTTGTTGTGATAGCTGATTTGTGGTGGCTTCTATTTGCATTTTCCACTATAACAAACTGGAAATACTAGGATTTTTAATCCGTGTTCTTTAAGTTAATATTGATTACTTGTTCTTTCCAAGGAATAATCTTAAGCCGACTATTTTTTCTATGTATAAAAGTCACAGACAATGTGCTGATTTTATAGCAAACATGCAAAAGTAAACTGATTGAAACCTGAGTTAAAACCAATCAAATTCCTAAAATTATTATCTAAAAATGGAGGCTGACTCAGGTATTTATTTATATTACTTCTAAACTAGCATAAAATTAATAAATTGACCATTTAATGTTTCAGTAACTGCTGATTCCAATCTAAATGATAGTTTCACCAGTAATGATGCAACTCAGTCACCTTCATTAACAGCTAATGAATCTAAATGTGAAGATGAATCAGGATCAGCAGGAGATATGGCACCAGAAGATACTGCTGATAAAACAATTGAAGAAGATGGACCAGACACAAGCATAACCTCACCTTTGAGGAAATCCAGATCTCGCTCAAGATCAAGATTTGAAAGCAGACATTCTTCAGCATCAAAATCACCGGTTGATTTGAATAAAAATAGATCGCCTTCTGCCGATTCTAAAAAGAGTAGGTCTAGATCTAGGTCTGGTTCTCCTAGGAACAGCAGATCACCTTCCCCTGCTGAAGGAGTTGACCATAGGAAGTTAAAATCACGTTCACGTTCCCGCTCACGTTCAAAAAGCCCCAAGGAACGTTCTAGATCTAGATCAAGATCTTTGTCTGCTCATTCAAGATCTTCTAGGAAATCACGTTCGGGATCCAGGTCGGTTTCCAGGAACTCTAGATCGCGTTCAAGGTCGCATTCAGGGTCCAGGTCCCGATCGGGGTCCAGATCTAGGTCTAGGTCTGGATCGCGTTCGCATTCAGGATCCAGGAAGAACTCCAGGTCCAGATCACGATCAGGTTCCGTACATAGATCTTCTAGATCGCGTTCAAATTCTAGATCTAGATCCAGATCTAGGAGCGTATCGCGTTCCAGATCCAGGAGCGGATCCAGGCGTTCTAGATCTCATTCTGCTAGGTCTAGAAGTTCCAGGTCACGCTCACGTTCTGGCTCCAGGTCCAAGAGCCGCTCATTGTCCAGATCCAGATCTAGATCCGGTAAGTTTTTGCGAACTTTTCTAATGACCAAAATAACTATTTCAATTTTGTTTAATTCAAATTTAAATTAAATTAACAGCGTCAAGATCTGGCGATGAGGAAGTTCGTCCTAGGAAACGACGTATTTCTTCCGGTTCGGAAGGATCTCCTTCCAAGGCTCACGACAGTAATGAAGCAGGGCCATCGGAGGAGAACAAAGATAATGAAACTACTAGCAACGTTTTGCCGAATATTTCAGACGATTCCGATGATGATATTAATCGATCAAGCATGTAAGAATTTATATAATTTAATTTCTTAAAACTTAACAAAAAACCTCTTCAGATGATTTTTATTGAAAACTGTAGATTGGTAGAAAATTGAAAATCTTTTGATTTTGGTTAACGTATTTGCAACTTTTGCAAACTTGCAATTATTTCAGGAACAATGGCGTATCGGATTTCGAAGCGATGTTGCAGAAAAAGCGCGAAGAGCAATCCAGACGCAGGAAGCGTAAAGATATCGATATTATCAATGATAACGACGATATAATTGCACAATTGCTAGCCGATATGAGAGCTGCAGCGGAAGACGACCGGAAAATGAACCAAATTTCGCAGCCGGCTTTCAAGAAAATCGGAATGCTTAGTAAAGTAATGTCCCAATTAAAGAAACATGATTTGCAATTGGCTTTTATCGAACACAACGCTCTCAGCGTTTTAACCGATTGGTTGGCTCCTATGCCCGATAGATCAATGCCTTCATTGCAAATTAGAGAAGCCATTCTTAAACTTTTAATGGATGTAAGTTATTTCGTATTGTTTTTGGTTTTGTTTGTTTTTTAAGGCCGTATTTTGTTATTTGTTTCCGATTTAGTTTCCTCGTATTGACCAATCAACTCTCAAACATTCTGGCATCGGGAAAGCCGTAATGTATTTGTACAAACATCCGAAGGAAACTAAAGAAAATAAAGAGAGAGCTGGCAAATTGATTAACGAGTGGGCTAGGCCTATTTTCAATTTATCGGCCGATTTTAAAGGTAAGCTTTTTTTCTTAAACATTCAGAGATATCAGGCTTAAAGGTAACAGAGGCTTAGTACTTTGTTGTCTATACCATTTTCAGTTGTAATTCAGAAAGTGATAAGTGATATTCAGAAGATAGCAATTGATTTTCAGATATTACACATGATTTTTCAGAAAGTACCAATTAATATTCAGATTTTGCAAATTATATTCAGATAATACACAAGATATTCAGATATTGCACATGTTATTCAAGAAGTAGTCCTTGATTTTCTGAAATTACAAATGATATTCAGAAAGTACCAATTGATTTTCAGAACTTTATAGATGATAATTAGAAATGCGTTTGACTCGCACAGTGCTGGCTAATGAACAGCGTCAGGGACACTAAAATTAAAGATATTGTCTTTTTGTCTTTAAAGGAACGTAATTATTTGAACATTAATTTACCTTATTAAAGATCTTGTGCGCCCTGAGAGAAGTTATTGCTTCCAATCAATTTGATTATCTATGTATTTAAAGTATGAAAATAAGGGCTTTTCAAGAGGTTAAATTGGTACAATTAAGAACCAATGGTTTGCCAAGTATAAGTGAAACCAATAACTATTGTTA
>JASKGO010000369.1:0-12220 GCA_030556065.1 Holobus sp. GC000080
AAGTAGACCTAATAGAAAAAAACTTTTTTTACAAAATCGTTTTTATTTTAAAAAGCGAATCTAAATATGATATAAAAATTGGGGTGTCCCATTTAAAATATCAAAGTTGATATCAAGTTCCGGTATAACCGGAAGTTTTCAAGGGCTGAAAATATTTTAGATAAGTGGGGCATTGAGAATAAATATGAAAGCGAAAAGAAAAAATGGCCTATGTGCTATAGTTCTCCTAAAACAAATGCCCTAAGCTCAAAAACGAATACCCTGTATTCAATCTGAGATATCATTATATAAGCATTAAAATCATATTAAAATTCATAAAATGTGGTTGTTATTTATGAATATGGCTGTATATGGGTGAAACACCGTAAGTAAACTGAAACACTGGGAAAACATTTTACTTTTTTCCAGTATTTTTTTAACAACAATTAAAAAATTATGATATTTATTTTTCTGGTAGTGTTTTTTTAATGGTAGGGGTAATAATTACCAATAATTACTATACAATATCACAGTCAGTGGTCAGGAGTCAGGACCGTCAGGACCATCAGTTTGAACGTAAAACATGACAGAACGGGCCAACGCTGAGGCGAAAAAAGTTCATGAAGGATGAAAAAATTGGACAAAAATACAATTCCATAATATGTCACTTCTCTTCACGATGGAATAACAGCTTTTAGTCGATTTTGCAAGGGCTCTGGTCAAAAGACTTATCGCAAAAAATAAATAAAATTCCAATTTTTTACTTCCCGTAGTTGATTATAGACCTCAACATTAGGGAAAAATCGATTTTGCAAAACGAATACTTCCCTATTTCTTTTGGATTGTTCTTTATTACTTCACATTATTTTGTCAAATAACCCAGTAATCCCTGTAATTAATAGGATTTCGGTTTAAGTGATCCTTGAATCACCCTGTATAAGAGAAAGATAACAGAGCAACGCTACCTAACCACTTGAATACTGCTACATTTTTATTTTTACTTCCACATAACACATACAACAATTTGCCAACTAGAAATATTATTTCAAATGACAACCTACAATATAAATATTTAAAATAAACAAAATAAAAAATATTTTTAGTCAAACATTTGAAAAATTTGCGCAATAGTTTGGATGGTTTTGTTGGCAACACTGAAGCGACTGAAAAAGTCCCTTGCAGTTGGCCGCCTGAAGTGAATTTAATATGGCGTTCAAGCAGCCAAATCATCGCAATCTTTCATAGTATCATTTATTTTTTAGTGTTGTTTTTTTAGTAATTTTTGCAAAAGTAATATTTTTGTGGCCGCTAAAGTATTAGAGTTGAAAACCCAACGATGGATAACCTCTTCAGCATGTGGAAGGTCCGAGAACTGGCGGACAAAGTGTAAGTATGCCGATGCCCTTTCGCTACAGCTGTTTTTATCTACACGCTTTTTACTGTCTTATCGCCATGCAGGACGAACGTGGTAATGAATTATACGGAAATCGAGGCAAAGGTACGAGAAGCCACCAACGACGAACCGTGGGGACCAACAGGACAACAAATGCAAGAACTGGCACATTCCACATTCACCTATGAGCACTTCCCAGAGGTCATGTCCATGCTGTGGAAGCGCATGTTGCAGGATAGCAAGCAGCATTGGCGACGCACCTACAAATCTCTCCTAGTATTAAATTATCTAATTAGAAATGGCTCTGAAAGAGTGGTCACTTCAGCCAGGGAACATATCTATGACTTGCGATCTTTAGAGAACTATACATTTATTGATGACATTGGAAAGGATCAGGGAGTCAATATCAGGCACAAAGTGAAAGACCTAATAGACTTTATTCAGGACGACGAGAAGCTGCGCGAGGAACGGAAGAAGGCGAAGAAAAACAAGGACAAATACATCGGCATGTCCTCAGATGCCATGACAGGGCGTTTCGGTAAATAAAAAGCACGTTTCAATGGTCTAAATTTCTTGTTGTGTTTTGTTGATTTGCAGGTGGAAGCATTGACCGATGGGACCGCGATCCGCGAAGAGATTTCGACGACTTTGATTCCTCTGCCAACAGATACCGTGATCGGTCGTTCGATGAAGATTACGATAACGAATCGCCATCGCACGAGAAGGACGACAACGGCGACGAATTCGCACGCTACAAGGACACCGAGCGCATAGGCAGTCCCACCAACAGCGGCGACAAACGCGTCAACCTGAATCTGAACATTAACAAAACGCAACAACAGCAAAACAATAGGGCGGCCAGTGGGAAAAGTGTAAAGAAAGTGGATTTAGGTGCGGCGGCTAATTTCGGTGTTGTCGGCGGAAATGAATCTGGTAAGACTGCCGGCAGCGACCTCCTAAATGACGACTTCAATCCGCGCGCTGGCGAAGCACCACCGAGCACCAAAGATGACTTTGGCAATTTCGAGGCGGCATTTAGCGTAACCACGGGGGACGAAAGCGGCAATAAGAATGACGCGACGCCGGACGATTTCGCCGATTTTAGTTCCGCCTTTAGTTCTAGCAATAATCAAGGATCAGCAAGCAATAATTTCAACGAGCTGATAGCCAATGCGCAACCCACTACTATTACTGCTGCTGCCAAAGCAGGTGACGATCTTCTCCTGGGCGATTTCAGTGCACTCAATTTGCAAGCTGCAGCTCCTCGTCAGGCACCCGCTAATAACAATCTACTTGATGGCCTTGTTGCGAATCCAGGTAATATGCATTTTTTGTTATTGTTTATTTTCTTGACGCACAAAGATGGACGTGAAAAACGAACGGTTTCTTTTTAATGTTGTTGGTCATTAACAATTGTTTGTTTTGCTGTTTTATGGTTCATTTGTAGTTAATTTTTTCCGTGTTTGTTTTTTATTAGCGGTAAATTATGACTTAGATTCAAAACTTGTCAAGTCCTAGAATAGGTCCAGCGATAATATGGCCTTCCGATTTTTCTCTGAATATTATAACTGATCAGTATTTATGACCAGTAAATAAATAAACGGGAATAGTACTTAGGGACATTTAGTCATAAAATTTATTGGAAGCTATTAGCTATATTTGATCGATTTTATCAAAGACCCAGCCCTAAAATTGAAGTATTTTATTAGATAGTTTTCATTTCTTTTTTCTAAACTAACCCATTAAAATAACTTAAAATAAAAATTCTAGCAGATATTAGGACCAACCGTAAGGGTTAAAGAAAAATGCCGTAGGCTTAGTAATATTCAAATTAAAAATAGTAGAATAGTTATTTTTTACTAAATAATAAGGGTTCAACATTTGAAAGTATAGAAACATTCGATTAATTTCAATCTAAAATAATAAGGTAACATTAATTTTACGTAAAAATTGCAGGTTTTCTCAAAAAGCCGTTGCAAACTGAACTAACTGATCTTAAATGGAATTTTAATTCAAAAAATTAATACTTCGTTTTATAATCAATTTGTAGGAACTAAAATACCCTTAAATATGACCTTTTTGAAATACATGTGGCCTTTTAAAAATAATTATTTTTGATCCCATTGTACGGCATTTAATGCGGATAATAATACAAATCAGAGAAACATTTTGGTTTCTACAACTTCAACTTGAAATTAAAACATCAATTTATTACTGGAATAAAACACAGGGTGTTTAAAAAAATATAAATTTAGTTTGTCGCGGCTTTTTCAGAAAACCTGTAAGTACTTTACTGTTGCCTTCTATTCTAAATACTATTATTATTATTATTATTTTTGATTTGAAATAATCGACTGCTTCAATATTTTTCGCCTAGGTTGCATTTTTATTCGCTTTAGTTTCGAAACGGTAATCTTTCAATTACATACGTTTTTAAATGTAATATATTGATCCGCCATTGAATTGGCTGTTATTGAGCTATTGAAGCAATAACTTTGTTAGAATGTGGTCAGTAAATTAGGCACGTAAAATAAGAAAATTAATTTTCAAAATTGTTTAAAATTAAAATATTGGGAAAGAAAGCAATGTGGAAAGCATGCTATAAATAGTTGTTCATAAATTAGTACTTTAAGATTTTCATCTCAAAAATGAGAATCTACATAAATAACTTTATCTAAAGTTCTAAAACTATTTTTGTTTTGATGGAAATAAAAAAAACCGTTCGGTGTGATTTATTTGAGTTTATCTGTTTAATTTTTTAGTTTTAATTCATTGTATCGCAATTGAAAATAAAAACAAAATGCTCGATTGTATTTGAGGTGGCATTCATATCTAATAGAATTTTATATTTGTTCGTTTTTGCAATTTAAATAGTTTGATTTGCCGGCATTTATTTTAATGCGTTTAATGTTCGTTGCCAAACACTAAATTTCTTTCAATTAGTAGTCAATTGATGATTGTGTAAATTAAAAAAAAAACGACAATAAATAAAATAGTTGGGGAGGGATTTACTGTAACAGTAAAGTGGAAGTTAAATATAAGATTGGCCAGTGAAATTTGATAGATATTTTAATATTTTATTTCCAAAGTGGTTTACTAGAAGGTCATATTCCCTAAAGTTACCTTAATTACTCAATTAGTTCCTTATTGTCACTGTTATTAGAAACTCGTAAAAAAAAATAGAATTTCAGGAAGCGCTATTACAATCTGTTACAATTACAAATAAACGTGACATGAAATCGTTTGTTTTTCGTGATCCGCTTTGTGCAAAATTGCATGCTTCAAAAACAACGCACACTTACACTCTTGTCTTGTTAATAATGATAATAATGTACGTATAGTGAAAAACCGGGAAACTCATAAGAGTTTTTCGGTTTCAGAAAAGCAACAAAAAAATCGTTTAGATGCGGCCGGCGAGGAAGCGTTCAAGATTCTAAACACGACGAAACGCATTAGGTCAGCGAACGATATACAAATAATCATCGATGGTCTAGAGAGGCTCGTGGAGGAGCTGCCGGGGCCGCTCACGTTGCAAATGTTGCAAAACGTTGACCCCCTCGATGTGTTGCACTTGAATTTCGTGAAGCGCAATAATTACTGGATACTAATGCAAAGCCTAGTCGCACTATTCGATCACAAGTTTCCGTTGATAGACAATCAGTTCACAATACACCCGGTCGTCGCCGCCGTGTTTACCATTGAAAATCACGTATACTTCAGGGAATCGTTCGAATTCCTCTTGACTTGCATCGACAAGTGCAAAGAGTTCGATAAGAAAATGATCACTGTTGTGTATCTGTTGAAAAAGCTCTTAGAGAGCGATGCCATGTTCGATTTTATCGTTCGCAATATCGTTGATCTGAGTGGCGGTGCCGATGAGGGGGAGAAGCAGGAAGAAGAGAGCGGTGATAAGATGTTAGGTTCGATGGAATTCGAGAAAGTTATACAGAGTGTTTTGTCGTTGCCCAGTACGATATGCAATAGGGCGAAATTAGATAGGAACTTGCCGCGATTTTTCGAAGAAGCTTATTATAGTAAATTCATAACTGTGGTTTTCATAAGGCTGTTGAAATTTTTAGAGAACGTTCCCAATATCGAAAAGAGGCGCGTTAATTATCAAGCGTTGGGTTATTTTCTAAGTAAAGTTGTGTTATTGTTTAAGCGCTATTCTGAAACCATGTTGATTTTGACGAAGCTTTTAACGCTGCACACAAATTGCAAGCTTACTGTTGAAACCTTAACGAATTTACAGTTTATTCCGATAGAGGTGTTAGCCATACAATTATTGAGCTTAAGGGTCAGTTTAGATCATATTTTGTGTCCGAAACTATTGCAAAACACTAATTGGAAGTATGTTTTCACGACCAAAATTCCGTTACTGATGGTACCAAAGAAAAACGTAAATTTAATCATTAGAAATATCATAAATTTCCTCAAAAGAACAGACTTGAAACTGTTGGGCGAGCTGGTAGTTAATATTGCGGAAAATTGGGCTACCCGGTCGCACCTCATTAACAATTTCGACGATCAGTTGAAGTATTTAACGAAATTTTTGATAAGAATCGTTGTAAAGTATCCGAACATGTCGGCGGAAATGCGTGCTGTAGTTGTGAAAAATGTGCGAAATGCACTTCCGTTTTATTTGGCTTCCGTATCGGAAGAAGTTAGAGCGACGGGTATGTCGGTTGCGGAAATTGTTTTTAACGACTTAGATCCTAGTGAGGAAAAATTAAAGTTCGACTGGGACGAATTCAGCGATAAGTCGCGTCAGTTGAACCAAGATCTGCGCCGCTTTGTCGAACACGAGCACGAGATTCGCGTGGGCGAAAGTTTCGATGATTTGATTAAGTTATTGTTAACGGTGCAAAGACCATCAGAGGTGCCCAGGCCCAAAGACCCAGTCGCTGCCAAATTGAGTAATGAAGTATTGGCGGGCAACGTGGAGCGAGCCGACATTGTCGAACAAAATGTTGTAAATGTAGATATAGATTCGGACGATGATTTAGAACCGTATGATTTATCGAATGATGTTAAAGTTAGCGATGTCCAAGTGCCATGTTATCTGCGCGATCTCAAAGAGTGTTTGTTGGAGACGGAGAACGCCGAACTTTTCGCTGAAAGCTTGCGCGTGGCCAGTAAATTGATTAGCGTGCAATTGCCCAACGACGATGCCAGCATCGGGTTGGAACTGTTGGAAATCCTGATTGCGTTGACGCCGAAATTTTTTGTTGCGAACTTCGATGATTTGGTTTTTAATGCATGCACAACAATCACGTGCGTCTATCCGAAAATATACGCGGAATATTTGTGCAGGGAATTCCACAGTTCAGAATCGGGCAGTTACAGTGTGGCCCATCGGTTTCTGATGCTGCAGATTTTGCAAGCTTCGGCTGACTATCTGTCACGTATACCGTCGGTTTCTGCTGATAAGACTGATGATACTGTTAAGGAAAAATATAATGTTAAGACGCGATACTTTAAGAGTTACTTTGTGCAGCTCAAAGAAGGCCACAAAAATCGGTTTGCCAATGCGGTAGGTTCGTTCTTTTATCCGCTTCTGTACGGTTTCGGCAGGGATGAAAAACAGGGCGTCAGCTTAGCTCTCAAAGAAGACAATGATTATATTTTACTAGAGGCTTTCGTGCACACTTTGGGCATTATAATTTTGTGTGCGCAAAATTGTCCGCAGTTATTAAAGTTTGCCGTTGAGGTATTCCAATTCGCGTGGCATCTGAGGGCGCACAAAGAAGCCAAGATTAGACTGGCCATATTGAAATTGGTGATTTACACTGTTGAAGTCACCCCCGACTTGTTGCTCCTTGAAGAATTCCACGATGAACTGTTTGAATATCGTTTGTGGCTAAGCGCAGTCCTCAAGCCGACCGGCGAACCGAACGAGGAATGTCGCGAAGCGTCCAGGGTTTTACTGTATCAGATCGAATGTCTCTTGAAGAATGTTCAGTAGTTTTTAGAAAATGCGATGACTATGTGTGAATAATACATTACATCTATCTCTCTTGTTATGGATACAATAAAAGTATTCTTTATCACTAATCCCCGAGCACTTTCCAGGTTTGTTCTATCCCGAATCAGCTCAAATCCTACAACCGATGTCTTCCACGCAAAAAGAGGACGCTAGCAATAACAGGGAGTCGGGCGCGGCAGCAAAGGGGGGTGGCGGCAGCGCCAAATTGGGGGCCACTTGGAGCAATTCTGGTAATCTAAACATTGACCTGGACAACCTTCTGACCGGCAATTCGAACAAGAACGCGAGCGCGCCCAGCATGAATCAGCTGGCCAGCAATCCGAATTCGCCGATCAAGAGCGCCGCACCACCGAGAACGTCAGTGATGAACAGTAGTATTGTTAACATTCCGCCTACGGGTTATCAGCAGCCGCAGCAGCAACAAAATAATCTGCTCATGATGAATAATCAGTTGAATAGTGGCGCATTTCCTACGCAGTTCAATCCGATGCAATGATCCAGGGGAGCCGCTCTAATGGCCGCTTCATCCAAAGATAATAATGGTTTGGCAGGGTTGCTGCTTTCTTAGTTCGTAAGGTACTAGTCTGAAGACTAACAGATTTTACGTATGTTTCTTATTTCCAATTGGTTATATTTTTTGAGATTTTTTTCTTTCGTCGTCCACTTGACGACTAGGTGCTGGGTACATAACTTATTTCGTTCGTTTCATCTGCGTCCTTTGCGCAAATAATATCATTGATTATGCATAACACATAATAATTTTATTATTATGTTACTGTTGACATTTTTATCATCTGTACAATAAATCTTCTGTTTTAATTATGGTCTACCTAGAGACTAATTCTGTTAATAATTTATGTGAGATTTTTCGAAAAGCATTATGCATTCTTGTTAGTGTTAGTTGTATTGTAAATACGAATAATATACGTTTAATGCGAAATGTAATTTTTGGGGGTTGGGACTCTTCGTTGTTTCATTACTTGTTTCTTTTACTGTTTCAAACAAAAGGAAATAAAGAGATATTATGCACATACGTTTCGATTGCCTTGTAGACAATTGGCACACTTTCAGCCTCTAGGCATCTAGGGGCTCAATATGGATGGCATCCTTCGTAAGAAAAGTTAAATGATAAAAACAAGTGAATTTGGATCTCGAATTTGTCCCACACTATGATTGGTAAAAAATTAAATAGATATTCTTCACCGACTTTCCAAGCCAAATGCCCAAAGCTGAAAAACGAATACCATGTATAATGCAAATTCATTAATCGTAATTAAACTATCTGAAATATCTTATTGCTAGTAAAAGTACAATCAAATTCAATTAAAGTTGGATTGAAGGCTATGGTCTTCCTTATTATGAAACTAAGTAATAATATTTACAAAAAAAAAAAAAAAAAAAAATTAATGTAATTAATGTTTGATAAATTATATGCATTTGAAAATTTCAATATTGTTTAAACTTTCTGTATCAAATAAGGGAATTTTCTTATTTTTTATATTATTTTTACAAAATCATCATTATTTTAACTAAGGTGTAGAAATTGGATTATTCCACTTAAATTTTCTGCAAGGTCCTATAATGTGTACAGTAACTAATTAATCAATAAGCAAACTGATATTTTTTAACATATTGATTTTGAGAAAAAATAACCAGAAATGAGCTAATGACTAGGCAAAATAGCGAAAAAAACTTTATTAAAATATTTACAAAGGGATTGAAATTTGAAAAGGAAGTTTAAGTTTTCCATTTCAAATGGAAAAGTAACTCCATCCGGTATAACCGGAAGTGGTTAAATGCTGAGAATATTTTAGGTAACTAGTAAATTGAAAATAATTATAATCGCATAATGAAAAATTACAGTTTTTTGAAATATATTTTTTAACACCTCATTTCTTACAAAAATGATGGAAATTGGAATCTAGTATAGTTTAACTTTATATCCTTAATTATGCCATTAAAACATAAAACATGACAAAATAAAATTAAAAAATTGAGTTAATTGAAACATTACTTCGAAATATATCCCAAGAAATGAAACATTTGCAAAAAGCTAAATTAAAACTCCCAAAAGGTACCGAGGCAATCCCGTGTTTATAAAATTTCCCAAAAAAAAAATATTGGTAAGGATATTTTTTAAGAATACTGAATTGGAAGATAATTTATAAAGTAAGCATGACAGAAATTAAACATTTTATCAAATATAATTTTAATTTTATACTGGCATCGAAATACGTAATAAAAACTGCGAAATTTAATTGAAAATAAGAAAGTAGGTGTCTACTTTGTACTTGTAACAGAGTTCAAATGGATAATTAAAAAAAATGCATTTTACCTGTAATCCTGTAAATAAAATTTTAATGATGCAAATTGATGGGACACCTTGAACCACAAGTTCTGAAAGATTTTAGATGCTCTTTCAATCGAAGAATATTATCCTAGGAATTTTTAAAATGTTATTAAGTTGGCAACTTTGAAATTGCAGAAATATCAGGGAAGTTCTGACATTACAAAATTTAAAAATACTTAATATCAATATCGGTAATTTATTTTATACAAAATGGAATAAAACAAATGATTGTAATTCTAATCAATACAATAAATAACATCACATGAAATGAACAATTAAACAAAATAAAGGTACATATTGGTTTAAAAAAAATTAGGACTGATTCTTGTCGATTTTGTTATTCCAGTCTTTCATCTTTTCGAGAACGGTATTCGCATCTTGTGCCCCGTAAATCTGTATTCGACTGTCGAATATCTTGAAGGCACCGGAATTCGCTAGGACGCTTTCGACGAAACTAATAAACATTGTGGTCTGCGTGAACCACTTGAGGAACCGGCGAATGCTTTTGCGTTTGCCGGCCTGCACAAATTCACTGGTATTGAATTTCTTCTTTTGCACCGGGTCGTCCGGTTGGTCAACAATGAAATCCTTATAATGACCGCAACTATGGACGAAGATCCGTAAAAATGCATCGCTAAGTAGTAAATTGTAAGCGCCTTGTTGCGCCGAACTGTTGGCTAACGTAATACCATCCTTAAACTCTTTTACTAAACAATTGGGAATTATGCTAGACTCGTCGCCCATTTCGACCAGAACAATGCCTTGATCCAAATCAATGACAATTCCGTTGTCCACCATATAGTTGTTGATGATACTTAAGGATAGTGCACCGCATATTACCGGTGTCGGCGCTTCTACAATTTCCCATAATTCTTTCGGTAATACGGGAATCAATGTGTGATGCCAAGAAAAGGGATAGAGAATATTTTGCAGGGCCTCTATACAAGTGGACAGCTTGCTAAATAACAAAATTATTACGTTCGAAAAACAGTTTCTTTTTATATTTATAATTACCCTAGAACTGTGCTGAGAAATATTACTTTTCGTTCCAAAATTAGCGAAGCGAACACTTTGAGCAAAATATTTTCATCTAACGTGGAGAACAATTCCAACAAATCGTTTTCCGCATGCCTCGAATCTTGATGCAATGTAAAAATCACTAAAACAAATTTCATTCAGTTCTTCAACTTAATCAAAATCAAGTTAAAATTAAATCATACAGGGTGGTTAACTTTTCAAACAGGGGGTTATTTTTTGTTGTCATTTGTTTTGTGAAAATTATGGTAAATTGAAACTTTATTACACGTTGATTCTCTCACTAAACCCATTTTCAATCAAATTCTATAGATCCCCCAAAAATATTTCATTTTAAATGGAACCCTCCAATTTGCAAAGGACACATTGGTAAAAATAGGGTCGATTTTATAGAAGGTCCGGTTATTTTTGCCAAAAAAAGGTATCTCGATAAATAAAAACTAATAATTCTTCTTATGTGTCATTATGATGATGCGTGTTCATATATTACATGAATAAAATATCAAAATAATAAATGTCTAAATCTTTTTTTAAGATAATTTGAGACAGAATAATTGACTAATTAGATAATAGTAATAAATGCAATAAGCAGCACTTACTGGTGTCTTTGTTCGCATTCGGTGACCTGTTTATCTTTCCATAATGTCCCGTATTATTAATAAAACAATTAACGTTAAAATTAATCTTAATAGACTGTCCTGGTAACGGAAACGAACAGTTATAAAACTGTTCCAATAGTTCGTCCCTCAACTTATCGGAAATGCCGTGTCGAGATTCAATTTCTTCCAAAATCCTCTTGTAGAATCTCGGAGCTTTGTTCTTACTGAGTAAACAGTAAGCTAATGGCAAACAATATTTCGAATCTTCAGGTAGAACGCGTCTGCAATATCCAAAGATACGTTCCCCTTCATCATTCGTTAAAACTATTGAATAGTTTTGCGCTTTTGTACTGTAATCTATGTTTGTTCCCGATAGGGCGTCCGGGAAGCATAACTCTTCAATTTTTGCAGGTAGTTTTACCTAAAAAAAGAAACACAATAAATGAATAAAGTAATAACCGTCAAGTAGTTTAACATTTAGACATTTACTTAAAAATTTATCGAATTATTAATAAAAAAGCTAAAAGATTTACTCATAAAATGAACAGGGAGGATCAAATTGGTTGTCCTCACAGGGACAATAAGTGATTTAAAAAAAATGGAAAAATTATTAAAATATAGCTTTTCGAACCGAAATCAAACAAAAAAAACTAGTTGTTTTACTTTTATTATAAGTATAAGCTTTTGATAATTAACTATCTAAACTTTTTAACGACCCTAAACCAAATGTAAGACTAAAAAATATATAATATAAATTACATACAGGGTGTCCCAGCGCCGAGGTGGATATAGGAAATTACGTGGGAATTTTTTCTTTACTTTTTTCCGACTACCCATTGGAACTTTTGGAAATTTTAGAAAAGCTAAATGCTAGTATT
>JASKGO010000375.1:0-10706 GCA_030556065.1 Holobus sp. GC000080
GAAATATTAAATGATTTATAACTATTACCATAATAATATTGTTAATAATTATCTGTTAATTTTGGCGGAAAGACCTATAAGGTCGATAGCCCAATAAATAATAAATAAATAAATATCATTTAAACTAAAAATTATTATTATTACATCAGTAGTTTTATTTTTAGACAAAAAAGCTTCACAAAATATCAATTTTAGTAACATGAAAATGCATTTAGTTTAATAACACGAAAACTATTAATTTTAGAAAAAAAGTTTACTTAAATAAAAATTTTCAAACAGTTTGTTCAACAAGTTTACAAAGTTAATTTTTAATTAAAAAAAAAAAATTTTTATTTTTTTGACTGAAATTATTATTTTCAAGATTAAAAACTATTAATACATATTATATTTTTAAATATATTTTTTTATTTGATAGTATTGTTATAAAAAATAAAGAAAATAAAGTAACATTTGCAGGGAAATATTGCGTTACTTGCATTTGTGCCGTTGTGTGCGTGACGGTGATGTATATAAAATCTGTGGTGTCGGGCTCCCTCTAGGTGTAGATCGTAAATTTGCATTTGCACAAAGCGCAATTTATTATAATTTAGAGCATATGCAATGGAACACACATTCGAGTATTATAATATATTCGAAATGAAATCAACTCGCTTCGAATGACAAATATCTACCAGTATAATTTCTGCAATATTCTGAACTCAACTTGCGTCCTAACTGCATTATGGGTACCTAGAGTAATTGTAATTTTGCTCCATAACTTTTGCTTCATTTTTCTTTTTTGATGTTGTTCGTTGTATTATTGTAATTTATTGAATTGAATGTTCAAGCTTCAAGCTTTTTCCTTTTTCCTTCTTTCCATTTGCTTCCTTTTTTTTCTTTTTTGAAAACTTTTGAAAACTGACATTAAAAAAGTGAAATTATTTAGAAATCCTAGTAAAAGTTGCCAAATGTTTTCTTTAATTAAATTAATAATTAATTTTATGCCTAATTTGAATTAAATTTAATTTTAACGAAAAGTAAAAAATACATTTTTAAACATTTAAAAAGAAAATGCAAAAATTGATTTGAAAATCCCATGAATCTTCTGAAACAATTGAAAAACCTAGAAATAAAGCTTTTAAGATTAAGATGAAGAAACAGAGGAAAAAGTTACTGTACTGAGGCGAAAGTCTTTTGTGTATCTTGTCGCGTTTGTCATAAGCGAAGCACAATGGCGACTGCAAAATTTGTGTTGTCCGGTGTCCATCGATGGACTCTCGGGACTCTTATTCTTCCGTGCTTGCCTGCATTTCGCTCTTCCTCACCAGTCTCCACACATAAACATATAATATACAGAATTCACATAATACAAGACGCAATTTTATATAATATATAAATCTAACGTTTTCTTTGGGCCTTTGAATGTGTGCAGAGTGCATTTCTGCGACGTTCCCTGTTTTGCCTTCTCAGCTGCGATTCAGAAGAGAGTCCGATCTCTCTAATTTATCGCGTTCGGTCCAGTCGAGCGCACACATAAATTATATTTCCGTCGCGCGGAAAACTCAGTTTCCTTTTTTCTTCACATAACAACGTAATGCATATTATATTTAACACTCTCACTTGATGTATTTATATCGTTGGGAAATTCACTACGCCACCCAATGATCGGATAAATTCGATTCCATTTTTGTTTCTATGTTCATATGTTTGCTAAGATACGAAAAAAAAATTAAAAAATAATTAATAGTGGTAGCAGTAGAAGTAGTTAAAGATGAAAGAGACTTGCGATTGGTTAAGAATCGAATGGAGAAGTTGCGAAAAGGTTTTTTGCCGGTTTTTCGAAGTGGATAAGTGGAAATATCGCAGGTGTGGCTACCATAACTTCCCAAGACACACTCTCTAATCATTTTATAATCGAGAGCCGTGCCGCTAATTAATATCAGCACGTACGTTTCATATAATCTATATGGTTCTTCCACTGCGGCTTCTACTTCTCCACTTCCATACTCACTTCTTTCATATTTCTAATATTCTCCTTCCAATTTGAAAGAGTTCTCTCTTTCACCTTTTGCCCTCCTCCTGCCGTGTTTCGCATTGTTCAATCAATGGCTTACAGCGTTTATGAATTTTTTTGTTTTTTGTTTTAATAACTTGCCTTTTGCTATATTGCGTTAATTGTAAGTGCTATTTATGGCTTTTTCATTTTTCCATTTGTTTCTTTTTAGTTTTTAACGAAAACTATAAAAATAATTTTTTTTTAAATAATTAAATGATTTATAATTATCAAAATCTTAATAATTTCATCTTAATTTTTAATTTTATTGTTTTCATAATTTGATTGTTTAGTAATTTTATTTAATTGTCTAATTGTGTTTTGTTATTTGATAGATTTATTTGAATTGGTTTTATTTATTTGTAATTAATAGAAACTTATTGTTTTGCAATCTGTCTGCTAAATAGTAATTATGTGTTTTATTTTAATAAAAGTTTGTAAAAGGCAAGAATTGCATTAAAGTGCAATTTAATTAATTAATTAATTGGCGTGGTATTTATCGCTTATTTAATTGCGTAATTTTGCAATTGTTCATTTTGAAAAATAATTGTTTAGTGGTTCAATTAATTGCAAATTCAATGAGTCCTTTGCTATTTACTTTAAAGTATTGTAATTTGTTTTTTTCTTTGATTTTTTTTGCGTTAGCAAAAATTAGTTAATTTTGAATTGAATTGCAGGTCCGAAAATTTTAACAAATTAATTGATTTTTGTTTCATTTTTAATTCTATTAAATAACTAATTGTAATTGTTCAAGAAATATCAATATTTAATAATAGGTATAAGAACTGTGTTAAGTTTGGTTATTTTTTTTTCAATTTTTACATTTTGCGGTTGGTGCATCAAAAATTTGAAATTTAAATATTTTCGAAATTTTTTTTTTCTTTCATAGCAATTTATTATTAGATTATCTATATTTTATCTAAATATTTTTTTTAATAATAAACAACAGTTTGGAAAATATTGGAGGTCAAAGTTGATTTATCTTTTTCGCTCCTGAAAAATTTGAAAACTTTAAAATTAATTAAAGGTTATTAAACATAAACAAATTTAATTCATTTTTTTATATATTTTAACTACATTATTCCTTTATTATTTAAACAAAAAAAATATAATCATAACATCACCAGTTTTGTTTATATTGAAAAAAGTTTCACGAAAAACCCAATTTTTAAAAATGAAAACACGTTTTGTTTTATTATAAGAAAAATATTAGTGTAGAAAAAAGAGTTTATTTAAATAAAATGTTTATAGCAGTATAATAAAGAAGTTGGTAAAGTTTGGTTAAGTTTGGATGACTTTTATTTTTTCTCATTTTTTGCCTTTTAGTTAGAGTTGAGGGTGATGTAAAAATTAAATTAAATTTAAAAAGTTTCGAAAAAATATTTTTTGCTTTTATATAATTATTAATTAAAAACCAATTATTAACTATTAATTTATACAGAATTTTAATTACAAAAAAATTAACACCAATAAAAATTAATATGAAAAAAAAAAACAAACAAAAAGAAAAAATAGAAAATGGGAAATTTATGAGTTTGCCAATAGCAACAATCGCAGCAATAATCTATAGCTTAAGTGGACCAATATATGTTAGCTGTTTGTATACGTACAATGTACATACAGTGGACATGTACAACTACAAAGAAGACTTATCTGAAATTACATCCTTCGGGAGTATTTACTTTGAGAGCGCGCAACTTAACGGGACTTTAATAAATTGTACACTTCATCGAGCCGTAGCGCTAAACAAGCAAACTAAGCACAAACCATTCGATGCCCCATTTGAACAATAACTTAATATTAAAAATTAAAAAAAAATAATCTAGTCACAAATTGAAAAAATATCAAACAAAAGGAAAGCAAATAAAGAAAGAGAAGAAGAAGAAGAAGAAGCAGAATTATGAAAGAAGTGTTAAAAAGTGTCGTCAATTATTTCGACCGTTTATAACTATCATTTAAAAATCTATCCCTTTTGATAACAACAGGTTTTGAAAACTAGTCGTAGAATATGCATGCACAGATTGCATAAACACAATGTGGAAGAGACTAGAAAAAGTAGACGTTTTGCATATTATACTTGCCGGCTTGCTGCTTTAGATGCTGGATGCAAATCAGCATATCTTCTGTACCGTAGCACCGCAGTACGGTACGGTGTACTTTAGTTGCTTTAGTGCTGAGGGTGCGCACCCTCTGTGCATAGATTACGCGCTGCGTGTGATAAACTGGTTTCAGCTATTCGTATTTCGCATTTGGAATTTTCGAATATAATAGCAAATAGAGCAGAGACAATAAAACGAAAACAAGTTGCAATAAGAGCAGGAGCAGCGGCCACTGCGACTGCGAAAAACAGCTGTGGCTTGAATTAGACGGTTTCGCCGCTCTCGGTTTTTCATTGGGAGGGAAATTTCATTTCTCTTTCTTTCATTTTTCTTCTTTCTCTCGTTTTGTTGTTGTTGTTTTTTTTTGGAGTAAAATGTTATGAAATGATTAATTTATGCCGCTGCTTCCATTGAAATTCAAAGGTGCTAGTGCTGCGACCATTAGGGGATGCTCTTTCTTTCAGGGCTCTCGTTGCCCTGTCGTTTGTTCTTTGTGTGCACTGCACTCGATGCAATGTGCATGAAATAAGATAGAGAAAGTGCATGCGTCTTCTTGTTCCTTAGTTCTTTAGTTCTTCAGCTTACTTGATGCGGTGACTATTTTTGTTGCTCCCAGATTTTTATAGACGCTTCCCATTTTTCAAGAATTTTGCTTGCACAATTTACAATGGACTTTCAAGTTTCAGACGTCAACGGTAAAGAAACGAAAGCTCTTTCTTTACTTATTGCAAAGTTTATATATTCTGTGGGAAACTGATTTTCTTTTCCTTTGAATGTTTTTTCTTTATTTCTAATAATAATTTTATGTTTTTTTTTTTCTAATTTAAATGCTTTTCTAAAATAATTAAAAAGGAATACTCAAGAAAAAGTTTGATTTTAAAAATTGTTTATTAAAAAAAAATCTTTTAAATTCCATAAAATTAATTTAAAAAAAAATTCATTAGAATTGTCGTAAAGTTTCTTTCGATGAATTAATTACAATAAAATCGGTTGAAATAAAAAAAGGTTCGACCAATTAAAAAAGTAATAAATTTTTAACTAAACTAATTAAAATTAATTAAATTGAATGTAAAACTTTTCTCTTAATAATAATTCTTAAAAAATAACCCAAAAAAGCAATTTACATTTTAAAAACAAAAAAATTAAGTGCAAAAAATGCAATTGACATTCGCCAATAACTAGATCTGCAATAATTATAATTAACGATACAAATAAATGGCCAATTAAACCTAATACATAATTAAATTGTGTTTTAGTTAATTGCATTAATTTATTGCCGTGTACTTACCGATAATTAACTATTAATATTTATTAAATATTAATAAATGTAGTGCTGCAACGAAAAGTAGGGCAATTGCAACAAATACTTGCATAATTTTATATTTTATTTTGCATATTACTTTAACATTTTTTTATTCTTTTGATTTTCAATTGCTGTAGTAATTTCAATTCTTTTATTTTTATTTTTTATTGAAATTTAAAAAGTAAAACATTTAAATGCTTTAAAATATTAAAAAATGTTATTTTGTTGTCGTTGTATAATGGAAAACTGAAAAATTTAATAGTTCCACTAAAAAAAGTTGTTAAACTTGTGCTTAAAGTTCCCCTTCTGTTTCTTCTCCTTTCTTTGAATAATTTTTTCAATTAATATGCACCTCTCGAGTGAAATGTTAACTTAGGTGTACATGAAAATGAAGAATCAACGGTTTCGATGTCTTTTCTTTTAAATTTTATTGATTTTTTTTGTTTTAATTTAAAATTTACTAATTTTTATTGTTTCTTTTTTTTGTTGCAGATTCTTTTCAATTGTCCCAAAAGGTATGTTTTTATTTATTTATCTTTTCAACTTTTCTATTAAAAGTAAAAAAAATACTACTACTACTTTTTCTTTTTATATTTTTTTTTGTTTTTAAATAATTTTTCTTTAATACTAATGGCAGTGAGAAGAAATATAATTTCTTTATAACAGGAAGAAATAGTAAGAAATATCGGTAATTTCTTTTTAATAAAAAGAAAAGAGAAAAAGAAAGACATCAAATTGTTTGAAAATTTGTCCGATTTTGATACTTATTTCCGCTGTTGTTCTCAATTCTTAAGTTGACAAGCTGTTATCTTTTAATGTTGGTGTTGCAAATGTTGAAAGCATTATTTTATAATACATTTTTCGTAAATGTTATTTATATAAATAGCAATATCATTGCTATGCTCTAGTGAAGATGGACGGCTTTTCTGCATTGCTTCTTCGATACCTTCAGCTTAAAAACACATAAAGCAGAAAGCTGTGCATAGAAGAAGAAGAATAAGAAGAAGAAGAAGAAGTTGTGCACAACACTCTTATGTCAAGGGATATATCTCTCTGGTTTGGTTTTTTTTCTCTTCCTCTTCTTACTTCTTCAATGACCGTTTCCTTATTATTATTACTTTCAGCATTTTAATGATTTTTCATTTTACACTATCTTTTACGGAACATATCAGGTTAACTTTGAGTTCTATTGTTTTTACTTTAGTTTCTCAAGTTTTTCATTTCATTTGTTGATTATAAGATAAATTTAAAAACAAGAAAACTTTAATTCAAATTTACCATGCTTAAAATCAATAAATAATAATTTAAGCATAAAAAAATTATAAAAATAAAATGTTTATAACATTATGTTTTATAAGTCTGCAAAGTTTGGTTCAATTTGGCCAACTTTTAATTTTTCCCATTTTTTACATTTTGGGGTTGATGCATTAAAAATGAAATTTAAAAATTTTCGAAAAAGTTTGTTTTTTATTTTTATACTTGTTTATTGATAAATTATCTATATTATATTTAAATAAAAAAATAATTTTAAATAATAGTTTATAAAATATTAGATGACAAAGTGGATTTTTGCTTTTCGCTCCTGAAAAAATGCAAGACTTTAAAATTAATTACAGGTCATTAAACATTAACAAATTCAATTCAATTTTTTATATTTATTAACTATATTATTCCTTTATGATATAAACAAAAAAATATAACCGTAACATTGCCAGTTTTGTTTTTATAGAAAAAAGTTTATCAAGGAACCCAATTTTCTAAAATAAAACACATTTAGTTTAACTATAAGAAAAATATTAGTTGCATAGAAAAAGTTTATAAAAATAAAATGTTTATAACGGTATGCTTAATAAGACTGCAGAGTTTGGTTAAATTTGGACAACTTTTATTTTTTCCCATTTTTTACGTTTTGGGGTTGATGCATTAAAAAACTGAAAATTAAAAATTCTCGTAAACCTTTGTTTTTTATTTTTATTCCTGTTTATTATTAAATTATCTACATTATATTTAAATAAAAAAATTAATTTTAAACAACGGTTTAGAAGATACAAGACGTCAAAGTAGATTTTTGCATTTCGCGCATGAAAAATTACAAAACTTTAAAATTAATTAAAGGTCATTATACATAAGCAAATTAAATACAATTTATTTTTATAAAGTTACCACAGTATTCCTTTATAATTTAAACGAAAAAATATTATTGTAACATTGCCAGTTTTGTTTCTATAGAAAAAAGCTTCACAAAAACCACAATATGAAAAAATAAAAACACGTTTAGTTTTATTACAGGAAAAATATTAATGTTAGAAAAAAAGTTTACTCAAATAAATTGTTATTAACAATATGCTTAGTAAGTCTGCAAAGTTTGGTTAAATTTGGGCCACTTTTATTTTTTCCCATTTTTTTACATTTTAGGGTTGTTGCATTAATTAATTCAAAATTTAAAAACATCTGTTTCTGTACATATATTTAAAAGATAGACATTAATTTTAATTTTTAAGACTGTTTTTAATTAAAAAATTGGGAATGAAGTAAATTTTTAATTGGCAAATTGCAATAGGTCTTGCTGAGCCGAGAAGAGTAGGAGGACTTGTTTTTCTTTCGGAGGCAAAACGCGTCGCTTTTACGATTTGCTTTCACACACACGCACACACACAAGCAAGCACGCACTGGGTAGACAGTGCACACACGCAATTTTACGATGGCAAATTCCGATATTTTATTACGAATCACTTTATGCGCGCTCGTAAATTACAAATTACAACGAGTAACGACGATAAATCCGTTTGGGCTGCTGCTGCTGCTGCTGCTGGCTCAGAGTCGTGGCATTATACGAGTATTATGATAGTAGTAGTCGCGCGATTCAATCGAAACGATTATTATTAAATTAATAATCATATATTATTCACTCGTCCAAACACTATTCTAAAGTTATATAAACCTGTAATCACATTTCAACCACATTAATTATCTCCAAACTTTAATTACTTCTCACTTTCTTTGTTATTGTTTTTTTTTTTTTTTATATTTAATTTTCATTTGTTATACTACAATTATTTATAATTACGAAAATCGCTTAATGAGAAAAATTAAAAGAAATAATATAAAAAGGAAACTAAAAGTGTAGGGAATGAAATGAAATGAAAGGACAATTAAATGGTGTCCGCAAGTACTTAGCGTCCTGTTCGGTTGCACCGCCGTTGCTTTTCAGCGGGAATTGCGAGAAAACGCGCGCGTTCGTATTATATTGCGAGGAAGAGTAAATAAAGAAAGAGATGATCTTGGTAGTAGTCGCGTTACCGCATTCCTTGTCGATGTCTCGTGGGAAATTTTACGGTTTTCGTATCATCGGTGCTTGGCTGCTCTCCTCTTGCTACATTTATATTGCAAGCAATGACGACGAAGACGACGACCACGACCACTCTATCTCTGTGTGACTCTGGCTGTGGCTGTGTGCGTGTTATGGTCTCGTTTTTTCTTTTCTTATACTTTTCCTATATCATCTTTTCTTGCTGTTACTGCTTTTATATTCTATATGTATCGTTATTCCTCCTTTTGCACTTGGACGACTCAGTGGAAGGCCATCGATGTCACGTCCAGGCCGTTTCCGCACTCTCTGCATTTCTGATTTCTTCATGTTTGAAATTTTTAAATGCAAATTCTCACTATTATTTTTTTTTTAACTTTTTTTGATGATGTAAATCTTGCAAAATTTCAAGGAAAAATTTCGATTTTTTGGCAGTTTATTTTTTATTTAAAAAAAGTGGAATGAAATAAAATTAAAGTTTTTAGTTTTTATGAAAAGTTTTTGAAATGCAAGATTAGTTTTTTAACGAAAATTAAGAACTCTTCTAATTTGGTTTAAATAATTAAAAGAATGATTAAATTAATTAATAAAAAAAAAAGAGTTAAAACTCTTTCTTTCGTTGGTTTGCTTTCAATTTGAAATTTTAAGAAAGTACCCTTTGCATTTATTTTTTAAATAATTTTTATTAATTTGAATTAATTTAAAAAGTTAAAAAAAATGATTTAAGAATTGAATTTTTTTCAATATGACTAAATAAATAATTAAATTTAAATTTTGATATGATGGATGATAATTTTCATTCAAAATTTTCCTTTTTCAAATTCAATTTTAATTACGTTTTTCACTCATTTTAGTTTAGTGTTTTTGTTCTTAAAATATTAAAAGAAAAAAAAAATTAATTAAGTTTATTAGTAATAATTACCAATTTATATTTTTATTTTATATTAATTAATTAAACTACAAATTACTAGTTAAAATGTTAAGCAAGTGATGCCCTTTAATTTTATTTTTTAAATATTTTTTTGTTTGTTAACATCATATTAATTAAAAAAAAATGTTTCAAATAAAATTATTTAAGATTTGACTTTTTCATTAAAACGAAATAATTAATTACTTAATTAATTAATTAATTAAATGTTAGTTTAGATAGATGTGATATATGATAATTTTGATTAAAAATGTATTACCATTTTTCTAATTCAATTTAAATTACTTTCAACTTTTTCAATTCATTACTTTTCTATTTGTTTTCGAAATATTAAAGCAAAAACAATTTTAAATTGATTTTATTAAAACTAATTACTATTATTTTATTTTAAATTAATTAATTATATAACTTTCTATTCTATTTCTATTTTAATTGTCATTTTAATTAATTTAAAAAAATTAATGCGAAATATAAATCAATTAAAATTAAAATTAAAAAAATGTCATTGAAATTTCTAGGATTACCCTGTATAAATTCCTGCATTTGTTACTTGCTTATATTAGCCATAATAATAAATAATATAATTATTAATCAACTGTTAAAAAGGTTAAATATTCAATAAAGACATCCTGTATTTTCAGAACAGACTTTTCAACTATACAGGGTGATTGATGGAACCCGTTCGTTAAAATATATTTGACTTCCAGTTTAGTTAAAATTTTGAAATTTTTAGTGTAGCATTTTACCCTTTGAATGAGTTTGTGGTAATTTTTTCAAGATTGTGGCACGTCCGGTTATACCGGAAGTCGTTACCAACTTCATTATTTTAAATGGCAACCTATATTTTTTATTTTACTTTTAAATAGGAACTAAAATAAAAATAAGTTTGGTATAATTTTTGTTTTTATAACTTAATAATATTTGAAGATATTAATTTTTTTCTGCGAAAATCGAGATTTTTGGTGCTTCCTTTCAGAGGCTGTAACTTTTTAAGTAATTATCCAATCTCAACCATTTTTTCTTCATTACTTAATGCA
>JASKGO010000376.1:0-18219 GCA_030556065.1 Holobus sp. GC000080
ATAAAATGAAAATTACTCATTTTAAGAAAAATCCCTGAGACACGTCAATTTTAGTTCTTAGGGGGACATCTTTTGGAATATTTCGTTATGTTTTAACAGTCACCCCCTGCCCCCCACGGCCCCCGACTTAAAAATCTTAACGTTCAGTTCGAAACTTTTTTTTTTTTTTAGCTATAATAATTTTCCTTTATTATTATTATAGGTACAATTACAATCTGGTCATATTTGGCCAATAAACAATTTTATTTTAGTTACAGTTCGAAACTTAAATTGTTATTTATTATAAACTAAAAAAAAATTTTTCTAATGAAAAAAGTTGTTTAAAAAATATTTTAAAAAATTAGTTTTAAAAATATATGGATTGCTTACCCAAATGCATAGAAATAGTGGCTAAAAATGCACTGGTGTCACTAATGTTGAGTGCATCGCATCGTTAGTGGCATTGTTTGATGCGAGCGAATTTGTATTTATTTAGGTGTAATTTACAAAGTCCTGTAACAGTAAGTGTTATCCCGGTGGTTTGTGTTTGGACAGGGTAGCAATGGAAATTTATGGTGGCCCTAATTAGCAAGCGGTGCAAATGGGAAGAGGAAGCTCGACAGGAGTGGCAACGCACTCGTCACGTGTCACTTCGTTCCCCAAAACGACTTTACATCTCTTGCCTTAGCTCTCACTAATGACGTGATAAAAACGTAATCATTTTTAATTTGCATTTGCACCTCGGGCACCACATTCGAGCAGACACAGATGAAGTCGCACAGGTATTCTTGGAGACGTGCAATATTGTACATTCTGTAAATGCCAACCCTTAAAACCCTTCCAGTATATAAGGACACTACAATTACTAACAGCAACTGCAAACACGTAAACAGTAAACAAAACTGGTGGCAAAGTTTATGCATTAAGTAAATGGATTGTTTATATTTAATAGTTTTAATTATTCTCTAATTAGTTTTCGAGATCAATTACCAACAAAGTCAGCTTCTTGCAATTTTACTGCAGGATCTATTTTTATTTCTTAGAAGTTTTTGGTATTTATTATTTGCTATCTTTTGTTACATAAAAGTACTAAAGTTTAGTGAAAAATATTCACGTAAAGTGAAAAAAGAATTAACTTGCTTTATATGTAGCCCTACAGTGTAAAGGACTTAAAGCCCGTAAGATAGTGTTCGTTTAAAATAGAGGAACAGCGCTTTTCAATCAGAAGCGCCGGATGGTCGGGGTGCGGATCTCCCGAGGGCAAAAGACATTAAATTCGGGTGCAATGTTATTGGGATATAAAGAAAAGCGCAAATAATGGCGATAAATTATTTGCGGACACGGCAGACGGCTTGTAAACAGAAGCAATTGCAGTGCATCCAAATCGCATTACGCGTTATTGTTCACCCCGTTTACAGCTGTGCACTTCCCACTTCTGATTTACGCAACGACGCCATGCGTCCGTCCGGACTTTTATGGCTAAATCATTTCTACGCTTATAACTTTTCAGTGCAAATTGATGCATTTTGTTAGTTTGTAGTGTGTTATTTGTGTTTTAAATAAATTGTTGTTGGTAGTTTTCTTATTAATTTCAGCAAAAAAAATTACAAATCAAATTTTTGATATAGTTGTTTAAAACAACATTTATTTAATTTACAAGTGTTATAAGCAATTAAAATTAAAAATTAATACAGCGGAAATAATTTCTGTCAGGCACAAAAATAAAAAATTAGCCAAATATTAGATTTAGTAGAACAATAAAATCTATCAAGTTTTGCGATAATATTTGATACATTTATTTTTGTTACTTACTATTTAAAGTTAGTTAATATTGTTAACATTAAATTTAATAATAAATTTTGATATAAATAAAAAAATATTTTTAAGTTATTTGGTTTTTAAGATGATGGTAAAATCCCTCTCAAAGGTAAATTTTCAATTAATGATAATTGGGCAACTAATGAAAGAAAAAATATTTATTTTTAATATATTTCCATTCATATCTATAAATAAGTTATAATTAAATTATTTACCATAAAAAAATGTATAAAAGTATATTTATTTTATCTTAAAAAGAGAAAGTTAAACTAGGGAGTAAAAAATAGAAAAATATAAAAATTCAGATCACAATTGTTTCTATTTAAATTGTAATAATATAAATATTTACATATTTTTCAATAATCATATTAACAAAAAACTATTACTATAAATAAATATGAAAGTTATTTGCTAATTGCTTAAGCTGTTTAGGAGTTCTATTTAAAAGCTCACAAAAAGGCAATTTTTCAACATTTTGAGAGCTTTTGCTCATATTGAAGAAACGAAATCCTATAAAAGTGCGTTTTTTTCAAGAAATTAATGAGAGATAATGAATATTGTTAATTGTTTATTAAAAATAATAAAAAAATTGGTTGAAAATAGTTTACTGTTGCAAGAACTCCGAGTAAAGTTTTTTGAGTTTCCAATTGAATAACATTTCATTATTTTACCATCAAAAATAATTGAGATTCATTGTTAATTACTAAATTAAATGTTAATAACTTTTCTACACAAAATTTATTAATAAATCCGTATGTTGCATATACAGGGTGGACATTTCCTCAACCCGTTTATGGGTAACTTCAACAGTTTTCAAGATAAGAGACCGTCGATTTTTTGTTTTGGTTATTTAATCCAATAAAACCAATTGTTATTGAAAAGAAAAATGGTTCTTAACAGATATTTTAAAAACAATAAAAAATACTATATAAATAAATTACCAAAAATTCCATGGCATTCTTGATTTTCGATATAAGAAATAAATTGTTTTTTTTTTAATGGAAACTATAGTTGCCCAAGGACTTACCAAACAGCTTATTATTATTTTTATTTTATTTCAACGGTATATTAATTGAATGATTATCATTGATGATTACTATACTGACTTTTTCTATGCATTTTAAAGAAATAAATAATTTATTTAAATTTAGTTTTTTTTTTAATAAATAAAATTATTTAAAGCGCACACCGAATTCAAAAGAGCCAAAGTAATTTGCTCCAAAGTGCTCCGCGTTACATAAAACACACAAAACTTTTCGAGCGAAATATTTGCAAACAAAAGTCTCGGTATTACTTTAATAAATAGTGAGCCGAAAATGTGGGAGTGACTTTAAAGGAATGTATCCTTGCGTTGGAACAAAAATTCCTTCACCACCCAGTGGCAAATAACTGCGTGGCGATGCCGATTTAAAAGACTAAACGCGTCCGCAATAGGAAACGGCAAAGGCTAACGAATGATAAATTTAAAAAATTTCCCACTTTAATTGCCAGCAATTCGTTGCGTTGTGTTGCGGTCGGTTGGTCGGGCGGAGAGTTCCGGATCCGGGTTTTTGGGCGCGAAAATTTGTTAAAGTCTACCCGAAGGAACGCCCGAATGCTGAATAAATAATCGGGCGATAGTCGCCTTGAAATTCATCGAGTCATTTATAAACAAGGAACGAAAACCCAACGCGATTGACAAATGCTCCGGTAAGGATTGCACTTAATCAGAAGCGGAAAAAGGATTCCCGCACTTGAGCATACAAATCGCTCGCACATTTTTTCCCTCTAACGGTTTACCGATAAACCACCTAAAGGCTCGATAAATAACTCCTAAAATATTTACACGCCGCTTTTTGCATTCTGCTCTCGGATCCAGTGTCTGCATAACATTTTACCTAAACAATTTCTGGTTGCTCGCACAGAAATACTTTTTTTTTATTTATATTTTACCTATTTTTCGAAAATGGTTATACCGCTTTTAAATATTATTTCTAGCAGTTAAATTCACAATGATTAATATTCCTATTTACAACTAAACAAATTAAAAAAGCATTTTTTTGTCTGAATATAAATACATATTTCAGTTACCTTTACCTCAAAAGGAAAAAAATAAAAAATATGTTTGTGGGACATAACATAAGTAAAGAGAAAGCTTACAAAGTATATAGTTTTCGAAAGAAAATAGGTTTGGTATCCTAGCGGGAGTCATTTCGTGTAGCTTTCGGGTCATCGTAATGGTTTAGCGTTTCACTTCCTCATCCGGATTAGACGTAGACACAATAAAATATCATTGCAGGTCGAACGAGGATAATGAATATAAGGATTTCCACCAGTTTTTATGCATTACTGTTCCCTATTTGCCGGTTTTGCTGTGCATTCGCCGTTGCAACGTGTTGTAAAAATGTACCGGCTATTCGATTTGAAAATCGAACTTTATTCTTTCGTTCGGCACGTTTTTGTCACTTATATTTATCATCGATGAAACGCGGATCGTAGTTTTTTTTTTTATTATTTTCCAGTCTGCAAATGTGCCAAGGCAGCCGTCCCTTGAAGGGGCACCACTATAACGCATGTTTCGAAAGCGCGCGCTCTTCCACTATATTACTTCGAGGGGTGGATATAACAGCATTTTTCATTAAGATGGACATACATGACCGAAGAATTTACTGGGTCACATATATTTCATTCGGCCGTGGAGCTAGGAAAGAGCACGACGACGTGGGACTAGCCCGAAGACGACGAGGGTGGAAAATAATGGCACAACATCAACATTTAGAACTATTTATTATAACCCCTAGGAAATCCATTATTATTTCCTCCTTATTTTCGGATCCATTTTATTACTGAGTGCTTGCAAAACTTTAGTTTTCCTATTTTATTTAGATGATATATATATTTTTTAAAATTTAATATTCTTATTTTTCCTTTAAGCGAATGGAGTTATTGATTTACTTTATATAATAGAGGTTGATTTAGAAGTTTTATGAATTCTTTGGAAAAAATTAAGAACTTTGATCTGATTTTGAAAAGTCTTCATTTTTTTTTATTAACGAAACAATTTGATAGTAAAAATAATTAGATTACTTAATTTAGCTAATAAATACATAATGACATATTTAATGATATTAAAAAGTAAAATTTTATTAAAAATGTTACTTTGACTAATGAAATCAATTTTTTGAAAATATATTATAAATAATTAATTATTTAAAAAATCCTGGACTTACCTTTCAACAAAAAATAATAAATAAAATGGACTATAAAGGAAAAGTTAACTTAAAAAGTTATCTTGAAAACAAAATGCCTGTAGTAAAAAAATATTTTACTTAGAAGTAAAAGTCTCATTAAAAAAGAGGAACCAAGTCATGTACATTTTTTATGACGATTTTTTTATCATCACATTAATAAATGTGATAAATGATTTAACACACCCTATACAATCCTTAAATAATTTGAATGTACCTTTAAGGCGCCGGGAATTAAGTTTTCAAATGATTAAAAATACAATTACTGGCTAATACTACTCGCTCTGTTCTAAATTACGGTTTATATATTTTTTAAATTTCTTTGATTAATGAAGATAATTTAACACAACGGGTTTTAATCATTCTATGCCGAAAATCAATGCTGTATCTAATATTTAAATAGTAGTCTGTGCTCTAAACAAATTTTAGCAGTTATCCCTAATTAGTTTGAAAAGAACATAAAATATATGTTCAAAATAACAGCCGTTAGGAAAAATACAGGGAAGACTCAATAAATCATTAAAATCAATGACAGAACAGACCGAAAAACAAGAAACAGACTTGTGACCAATGCAATGAAAGTTTTCTGTTCTCATTTTTGCATAAAATAGGAAAAAAATTGAGTCGCAGTGCTAGTTCGAAAACTGCAACAAAATTGGTATTTTATGTAATTAATGTTCTTACAAATTATTAATGAAAAAATATAAAATTTTTAGGAAAAATTTAAATTATATGTAAATTTTTAATTTAAGTTTTAATAAAATTTATTGAAACAATATGTATTTGTATACCATAATTTTGGACCATATAAAAATAAAAATGTATATTAAAATTTGGAAGTATAATTATTTTTCAAATATAACAAATTAGTGCCAAACCAATAAATGAACTTTAATTAGGTTTCAAACAATTTTATTCTTTACTAAAAATAAATACATTTAAAGTAAACACCATACCAAATAGAAATAAGTGCTGAATAAATCAAATAAACAATATTTTAATTCATGATAAATATTTGCATGTGAAACAATAGTATAGTCTATGATGGATGATATGAAAATGAATTTAATTAATATGTATTTGTTATCTGAGACTAAAGTAGCGAGACGCTTTTAATGCTTTAAATCTAAATGCTTTTATGTCGGCTAATGTTATTTAGTTATTACGATAGAGAAGATATGAAGCATAGTTGTAATTGTAGGACATGAAAGCACCCTTATTACAAACGCGCGCCATCGTTTCCACTAAATTAGTTTTATTCCCACAACAATAAACAACGTCGTTATTAATTCTAACAACGCAGTCCCGACCATTATTCCCGCTCTTCCGAATCCGCCAATACACTATTCACGCTTTACAATCTATCATTATACGTAAGAAATGGTAAGGGAGAAAAAATGGACTGTTTCATCACATACTGTTCTATATAGCGTTCGAATACAGACAATACTTAAGAAATATCTGCAGGGGTAAAATATTTACCGAAGGGGAAATCAAAGTTTTCCCTGTTATTTCCCTTGGCAGCAGCTAGGGACCCGCGATCAGACTGATCTGTCAACACTTGTTTTGTATGTCTTTCATCAGAAGGAGCAGAACAAGATGGAGAAAAAAGTGAGTTATGAGTCTAAGTATAATTGCAGAATAGTTTAGATTTATTGTGTAAGGGATTCGGACAGTTCGGGCAAAACAGTGTGACTTACCACATGCCGTAACATAATCAGTTTTCGGTACGGTTCGCTTGATATGCCAGTTTCGGTCCAAATAGCCTCCAGAAAGCAACCCTTTGCCGGATTATTCAAGACAATGTCGTCTACTATTAGAGCCAGTCCATGATTTATGCCTCTTTAATCATAATGGTTGATATACAAATGCGTTTCTCTGACTAAAATTATTTTATCATTAGCTACTTGTCTATACATATATACGAGAGACACAGATCACTACACTTTTTGTCTTCATCAATCTTGTTTTTCTTTTCTATTTGAATATTCATCAAAGGGACTTACTATTTGTGTCAAAAGTTTTTATATTTAACTTTTTTTTTCGTCTCTGTAATAGTTATGTTTTATGGTATAAAAATTTAAAATATCAAATGTTCCTTACTTAATAATATCTCTTAAAATTCACAAAATTTCTAAGCTTTAAATAAATTTATTAAATAAAATCTAAGATATCAGTAATATAAGGATTCATATTAAGTAATAAAATTACAATTATCTGAAGTTTACTTTCTATTTGCTATACACTTTGCTTACAATACACGGAGAACTATTATACATGTAAAGGGAGGATTTTTTTTTCATTGTGAGTTTAAGCAAAATCTAAAGTATTTTTTAATATTAATATTATTGATGGGAATATTCGGAATATTCCATTTTATATTACATTAGAAATTAATTTATGTAGTCTTTAATAAAACTAGAAAACATTTTAGAATTATGGCTTCTATTGGCTAATTTAGTACATCAAATATTCGCAAAATTATTGAGAGCTTCCTGTATATTAGTTTTAAATAAATAATGTGTGCTTCAAAAGATGAATTATACTATAAAATTAACAGTAAATAAATTATGTAAAATGCCAAAAATGAAATGAAATTAGATTCAAAATGTAAATAATTGTAATAATAATAAAGCTAATTTGTATTTTGGGTTCGTTTATAGTTGGTCCTAATTTTATTAGCTCAAAACAGTATTTATGCATAAAATATTTGCAAAGGTCTTCTCGTTTCAGGAAAATTTCCAAGCCCCCGATTTTCCCTAATTATATTTCTCTTGTTTCAAAATGAAAGGTCTAATCTAGGGCACGTAAACAGGACTAATTATGATCTCGAGGACACTCAAAAAAGCTTCCGGTGTTTATTTAAGGAAGCAATTAAAGAAGAAGTAGGAAGAAACGATTGTTGTGTATCTTGCACTTCAATAAAGAGAAGGTTAAAGATTATTTTATTAATTGGACTTTTGTTCTCTTATCCAACAAACCTACATTCCGTTTTATTACCGAAAATATTTGTCCTGTTTCCTTAAGCGTGCAAAAAGTGAAAAATAAGCGTCTGATATATTTTGTGCTGGTCTTAAAAACGGGAAGGAAAAAAGGAAAGTTGAATTTTGGAATATAAGGCGGGCGAGAGTATTGGCAACGTGATTCTCGATACCTTGGCCGGAATTCTTTTCGGTAGCGCGAATTCCAGTCACGTACTTACTTGTTATTTACACGAGGACTAAAGTATATTACAACTTTTTCCTCGTGGAAAATAATACACGTACGTTTCCTATCATGCGAATCAATTCTTCGGGCGGAAATTTTCATGTTGACACCGTTTTTTCCGCGCCAACGAAACACGCCCAAGATTGATGAATGCAAAAAGTGTGCTGTTATTGTTTGCCTGTTATTTCAGCTCGCAAGGAAAACACCAGAGGAATATTTATGTAATTGAAAGGAAACATATCAACTCGCCACTTTTTATGACAATATTTTTAGTAGCTCTACTATACAAAGTGTTTTAAGTAGCCTCCGATGTTCGGACCTTAATTGGCAAAGACATTCTTCAAACAGAACTTTTGGGAATAAAAATAGAAAAAAAAAATAGTGGCTTTTTTTAGTGAAAACTAGGAAAGATCATTTAGATCTTTGATCAAATACTACATTTCTCCTAAATTTTAAATTAATATTATTTAGTCGTTCTTTAATAGCCTTTGTCCACGATAAATATGTTTTTTACTTTATTATTTGTTAAAATGAAACCACTAATTTTTATATCACTCAAACATGATATTTTAAATGAAACATTAAATATTTTATATGTTTTAATGATATTGTGTAAAATGATTGTTTAGTATTGTTTAAAATTTCACTCCCAATTAAAATATTTTATTAACAAAAAAGCCACATCAAACTTTAATTGTAAGTAATTTGTAAAAATACATTCTTTAGGCTCATTTACAGAAGATAAAAGTAATTTTTATTATTTTGTGTGTGACGAATAAATTTAAAATAAAAAGATAAATGACAATAAAAATAATTGATTTTGCAAATATTCGAAATGTTCAATAAGGAAACTTCTCAAGCACCCTGTACAAAAATACTAACAACGTTTCCATCGAGGAGGCATCTTTCCGAAAGGAACGAAACCGCAAAATCGTTAAAATTGCAATCACATAAACCAATATAAATTAGGATCGGAAAAAAGCCCTCGCAAACTGAAACAAAGCCTTTAAGTGAATTTGGAAACGAAGTTGGGTGCGCTTATAAAATTCGGGAAACGAAACGTATAATGGAAAAAAGGTCCATCAGTACAGATAG
This sequence comes from Holobus sp. GC000080, assembly GCA_030556065.1. Classification (NCBI taxonomy): domain Eukaryota; kingdom Metazoa; phylum Arthropoda; class Insecta; order Coleoptera; family Staphylinidae; genus Holobus; species Holobus sp. GC000080. The sequence goes on from JASKGO010000376.1 coordinate 9,327, forward strand.
GTGCCGAGGGGCCGAAAGGAGCGGTTCGGCGGGCGGACCGACGACGAATGCGATGCTCGTCCGTCGGTCAATATTAGTTAAGCAAACTGGAAATTTTTGTCGCCGTCGTCGAGTTGGAACTTTGTGCAATCAGACACCCCCTTTGTTAGTGTGTGACCTTTTGTCACGCGACATGATCGAGAAAGACATCAGTGGAGAAGAGAGAAGTAATCCGACCGGATACGAATGACTCACCGGTCTCATCAGAAATTTACTGCCCAGAAGGAAGTTAGGGCCGATATTGGGATGGTCGCAAGTGCCCATACATGACCAGTTAGTTAAGTCCTCTTTGTTCGACCATAAAGACAAATGAAGGGATTTGCACTTATTTTATAGCACACGTGCGACAAATACAAACGAACACACATTGTGGATATACGAAAAGCCCTACGAAAAAAATACCCTCTAAATGCTCTTTTAATGACTGATCTCAAAAGCAAACATTTGTAAGGGTGAAAATCTATCAAAAAAATCCATTTTCATATGTAATTTTTATACTTTATCCTATTTTTCTTCTTTTTATTTTAATGTAATGTTTTATTTTATTTTATTTTTTTAGGTGAAGGAAGCAATTTAAAATAAATTCAAGCAGATTAAATCGAATTTAAAGCTAGGAAAGAGACTGATGAGAGTTGACAAATACATTTTTACATTTTACATATGTAAAGAGTGTTTCCGGGGGAGCCAAATGTATAAACACACGCAATTTATTTCGCATAAAGCCTTACAGATAACGGACGGGGAAGGAGTGCGAAATAAAAGCAGAAAGAGGACTTGAGAATGCTAATGGTATTACATTTATCGAGTAAATAGATATACGCACACATTCAAGCAAAATACATAAAAAATACATTGTGCTGGTGGCACTTGGAAAGCTCCATGTTGGCGAAATAAAAATACGTAACCTACTTTTTACCAGCATTAAATGAAATAAATTAGTTCGGAGTGTATATTTTGTGCTTTGATTTTTAATTTACTTTCTATTTTCTGGTTTCCCGTTTTATAATTATACTTTACGAACAATATTTTATTATCCTATACCTTTTTGCTTTGATGGAATAAAAGTTTAAATAATTAGTTCGCCACTTTGTTTGTTAATATTTTTTTAGAAATAAAAAAATCGTCTGAATATTTATTTATTACGTAGTTATTGATTTATTAAGATAGGTTTACTTTACATTTTCGTTTCAATTTATTCAAATTGAAATTTCTATAAAAAAGGTACTGGTTGCAAATCTATAGTAATTACTAATTGCTTTTATAGTTCGATTCACATTCGAGATTGATTGAAACCTTTTCCCAAAATATTTTTTACACGTCAAATACTAAATAGCTATGTTTTCAATAAGTTATGACATGTAAAATTTTACTTTTTATTTTTACATTTTTCTGTTTACAAAAACTTAGTACCCTTTGGGGTCGCTGAAAATCATGAAGTTATGTAGCGACCAAAAATAAATTAATTAAAAAATCATCAAATACAAAAATTATATCTCAAATATTCGAAAAAGAATCAAATATTTAATAAATATAATAAGTATTTTATACCAAAAAGATATAAAATAATTACATTAACTAAATTTAAAATGTTCATATTTTTTGCAGACACATAAAATTGAAATTTAAAGAAAAAGAATAAAGTTTCAGGTGCAAGTTTATTGTATAAAGCATCTAGGAGCAAAGTGCTTACAGGTTTTTCGTATTCGCAAATATGGACAATAGGCAATAAATTCAAGACGTCCTTTCTGCAAGGAACATTTCGTATATAGAGAAGATAAGAAGGCGATAAATCATACCACAAGCAGACTCTACAACTTGGTTGGTGTGCAGCAGTGATGTCCTGTTTTTGCTCGCCCGGCGCCTTCGCCTCAACTACCAGCGCGTACGTACACTCCTTTACCTTGATTCGCCACATACATCATCCGAGACGATGACGACAAAAAGTATCCCTTAAATAAATCACCGAATGGACCACAGGTGTTAAGTGTAAACGCTACTTTCGTGCTAAACACTCATATAGTGGGCCTCTGTTAGTATAGCGTTGCGGAAGCCGCCGTAGCCGCCGCCGCCGCCAACTCGTTGAATACTTTATGCGTTACCCTAGTGCCAGCACTTATATTGTCATTGCTGCACGTAAACGTTTGTTTTATTTAGCTCGTTGGCGAATTTACGAGCCTCACACCATCCACGGCCGTACACCTGTTTATTCACGTGTGTGCATACCTTTTATTGTTTTCCTAAATATTAGCGAATTTATTTATGCACTTAATTTCCGCTCCGCTCGAAGAATAAATCACTCTTGTTGTTATGCAAAAGGAACTTTTATTAGCTATTTTCCCCTTTGTTAATGCGGCTGCTGCTGCTGCTGCTGCTGCTACTGCTTGTTTTACGGCTCATCGTAAACATCTTTATCTAGTGTATGGTCATAGCATTGAAGTCAATAAGGGGGTCTACAGTACGCAGGTAGACGTGGACCAACATCATATTGGGATTCTTAATTGACTCCCTTGTACGGATGGCAAGTGGGTCAAAGAAGAAGACTCATTGGAGATAAGGGCAATGGATCGAGGGCGAAAAGAAAGGGGATAAATCTGAATGCCGGATGAGATGCAATTAAAGCATTCCCGGCTTGCGTGATCGGGGGTTGCATGCACTGCATGTGCACAAGAAGCCGTGAAGTTTTAATCAAGGCTTCCACTGAAGGCGAGCTTCAGCGTTTCACGAGAACTATGCGCCCCGTTTCTTTGAACGTGATCACCTGTAGGTTAAATTCACTTTATTATCAGATCTATTGTTTCAAAGTTATCCCATAAATTTTCGTAATCAATTTTTATCATCTATAATATTTCTTGTGAAATTTTCGGTTTGGAAAAACGATCTATCACTACATAATTTGATTTAAATTTATTCTTTGTTTTTCATTTCTTTTTCTTTTTAAATAATTATGGAAAAATAACAAAGGTTTCTATTTTAATTACCTGTTTGATAAAAAAAGTTTGATAAGTTAATTTTTTTTATTATCATAAATTTATTTTTTCTTTATTTATTGAACTCCCATTTTTCTATTTTAGTGCATATTTTTGCAAATTATTTCAGAAGATTGTGACATTTTACTTTTCTTTATGAGAAACAATTTGTTATTTTCCTTTATGGGAAACAATTTATTACCAAGGCATATTGATTAAAAAAGTTACAAAAGTAAAACCTTTAGAGGTAATTCACAAAAGATCAGATAAAATGCTTTCAACTTTAATTGAAAACTTCCATTAACGACAGCTACGATTAAGAAAAAAATAGATAGACTAGAAACCATTAAAAGGAGGTATAGTGGTGGGTAACTCTTATCCATGTTCTTTAATACTTCTTATAGTTAACAACATTTACGACGACAATTTATAAGGGAAAATAAATAAAAAATAAATGATAATAAACAGTTATCGAATATTAGTAGTTGCAAATTAAAACAAAATATAAAAAAATACAAAATTTAATAACAACGGTGAAATGAAGGCGCCGGGAATTAAAGGAAGTGCAGTTGCAAATTTTTTTAGAGAAAATGTAGATAGACAGATAGATATAATCAAAAATCGAAATCCCTAAAACTCTTTTAAGAAATCAATTAAGATTTCCTAAAAAAGTATCGCTTTTCTAACGTTTACAACAATTTTTTTCAATTATCCTTAGTAAATAATTTCATTCATTGTTAAATAAGCAATTAGAACAAAACAAACAAATTGTTAAAATTAATAATGCAATCCATCAAGAACAATATTAAAAACATGTTTTTATATTTGATGCTGGTAAACATCATTTCGCACAAAAAGCGAAAACTTTTATCCATTTTTATTGCAACTTCTTGAAGATGATAGATGGGACCGATTTGGCTAAAATTACATACCGCTATCATAAATATTATGTATATTCTTTTATGCTTCCAACATGAGCACTATATAGCTAAGAAACGATTTCCTTATAGTGGTGTAAAGTTGATGACGCATGTTATACCTTGCAAAGTGTTGAATCGCATCTCGTAAATTGCAAGCGTCATAACCACATAAGAACTTTGCAAATTACCCTAATTACATTCGCTGCGACTCTAGTTTCATATCACACTACTAAGCGTATCACATAAGCAGTAGGCTTAAATCAATAGAGTAGGTATAGATAGATAGTATAGAGACGATGTAAATTAGCTATTGTGTCAACACGTCAATCAAAATGTTTGGTGGTAAGAAGCTTAATCCTCAAGTGAAAGCGTTGCTCTTTTGTGTCGTTGTTCTTCATTCGACGTTCTGGTATAGTAAGTACGCGTATCAATATGAAAAAGCAGCTAGGGAAGCGAATGAAGCGGCCGCCAGATAAGGGAATATATTGCAGTGATGAAAACATAATCAACATGGAAAGTGAAAATTGCGATTGGTCATATTTTGGACTTACTAAAATAAGTATTTTATTGCTTTCACCACTTTACGTTTGGAGGAAACCATTAATCTACTTTGACTTTATTAGAAACGTCAATACAGATTTTGAATAAGGAAAAACTAAGGGTAAAATTTTGATTTTATATGGATGTCATGCTTTTTTTTTAAAGAATTTTGTACTAATATAACTATATTTATTTTGTTATTAATTTACAATAAATAATAAAAATAAATATTGAAAATATTAATTTTTCTTTTGAAAGTGAATTTTTGTTTAATTTATTTTGTGGCAGAAAAATGTTCATAACGTTTATGAGCTATAAAGTAATTGAAAATAAATCCAAGAAACCCTTTGAATCTCGAAGGAATCTGGTTGATATTTTACAAGTAGAAACATTAGAAACCAAAATTATAAATAAAAACTTTACTTAAATTGAGAGTGAGAGTTAAAAAAGTGCAAAAATATTACTATAAATTCAATATTTATTTATTTTTTTTAATTTTGAGACTGTTTTGGGGTTCTCAATTAAATAATTTCCCAGGGAATCCGAGCTCACAGTTCCAAAAGGGTGATTGATTGAGCCTGTCCATAAGAATATTTTTAACTTATGATAGAATTTTGCAAATTTTCAGTTCAGGATTTTATTATCCATGAGATGAGTTGACGGTAATTTTTCAAAATGGTTGCATTTCCGGTTATACCGGAAGTCTTAACAGATATCATTATTTTAAATAACACCGTTTATTTCTCATTTAAGTTTTGAATAGGCCTAAAAATCAAATCAATTTTGGTACCATTTTTATTTTGACATCTGAATAACTTTTTGAGATATTAATTTTTAATTGACAAAACAGAAAAATGTTATGAAATCATTCTAAGATTGTAGCTTTTAATACAATGAACCCATATTATTTTTTATAAATTTTTAAAACAACAAATGAACAGGACTTAATTATCAATCAAAAGAAGAGTTTTTTTAAACACTCATGTCAAGCAATTACGAATAGGTAATTTATTTTCAATTCACGTGTGCCTAATAAACAATATATCGGTTTCATATACAAACCATTCGCATGCGGCTATTTGCTTAACCCTTTTCACCCTTTCGCGTATTGTTTCCCAAACAATGTGCTTTTATTTGTCCGTTTTTTAAAACGTGACCCTAATATTTGTATGTTTTCAAAACACTTTATTTGTATAATATGTACCCATGTGAATTCTGCTCCCTTTATTCCCAAAAATATGTAGGTATACAAATACATACGATGATATTAACCATGCAACCAAAACCAACCAAAAAAAAAGGAAAAGAAAAAAGAGAGAAAGAAAAAACGCAGTGAATAGCATTAATAATAAAACAGTGAATCATTTATTTGCCGAAAGGGCACGTCAAGAATGTGACGTGTAGCCAAACGGCGTAAGAGAACAAGCGGCGGGGATAAGTTAAGGCATATAAAGGTCTGAAAATATTTGTGTTTGACAGAAAGCTGTTTAACGAAGCATTCGATCCCGCAGGAAATTCCATGCTTCGAGTACCCCACATGCATTTTTCAACAGTGCACAATTTTATTATATAACAATTCTCTTATTGCGTGCGAACAAAAATAAAAATAAAAAAAAAAACGGCACGCGTTGTGAGAAGCAAACGCAAATTGCGGTTGAAATTTTAATTCGGTGTAATTGATGGTGATTGCAAGTTATCGATTCGCCCCCGCAGTAAATTTCACTGACGTTTTGCCCGCAGATTGAATTTACTTGATTTACACGCCTAATTTACGAGCGTTTCTTAAAGCGATATAATCGATCTTTCGCTCTTCAACTTCCCAAACACAATTTTTCTTTTCTTTTCTTGTGTATTATTTATTCTTTTATTTATTGGACAAAATATGTAACCAATAAAAAAAAAATTAAATCATCATAGAATATCTTAATTCGTAAAGGAAATATTTTACTATTTAATTAATATTTTGTTTTGTGAGTCTTTATGATGTTGCTACTAATTACAAATATATGGATTATAAATTTAATTAAAAGGAAACCACTGACTTTTAATTAGATAAATTATTAATTTCAATAATTAAGTTTAGAAAAAAAAGTTATGAAACATTATTAACCATCATTAAATCAGGCGAAAATTAAGGAGCGACTTGAACTTAATAATTTTTTTTTTTTTGATAACATTGCGAAACTTTATTAGGTATAAAACAATAAAATTTTTCTATTTTCTATTTCCATTATAAAATAGTTTTTCATTAGATAAAACTAAAGAAATTGTCTTCTTTTTTAGAGAAATCGGATTGCGCCAATTTGAATAAATCTTTTTCTTTAAAAAATGAAACGAGCCCAATAAGTTGTGAAAAAAGAAAAAGATCATCCTGTATAACGAAAAATATAATTGTTAATGGATTGACTATTTTATTATTTGCAATTTAAATAAATTAATTCCAGTTAAATTAATTATGATTAGTTTTTTATCATTTAATAAAAAAAAAGGATTATAATCATGTGCCTAAACTGATTGCTTACTCATTAAATGTATAGTACAGCTATAAAATTAAAGAAATGCAAAAAGAAACAGAATTTGTTGTTTTTTCCAATTTCTTAATAGTAAGCTTGTCCTTGAAATTAATCGCCTTTTATTCTTGCTGAGTACAAGCAAACGTTGACCGAAAATTGGGCAGGAAATGAATGTTGTCAGTCAGAGTGGCACTAATTCCACATCGCATTTTCTTCTGGAAACATAAATCCTGGCAATTTTAAATCAGATCGCTGGCAGTTTCGCGTAGCAAAAGCGATATATTTTATTCAGAGAGGAGGAAAAAAGAAATAAAACTTTCGGAAAGAGGCCTTCTTATATCGAAGAATTTTCTCTTCTGCGAAATTTGTAAATGCGTACCTAAATGTGTATGAATGTGTGTATATGTATAAGTATATGTATTTGTATATGCAGAAAAGTATATAACATTTAAAAATCTCTTAGGGAGTTTTGGTTCTCACACAGAGTGCGAGTAGTTCATAAATATGCTTCTCCCATTGGAAGCAGATGCTCAATTTCAACTTTTCCACTGTTCGTATATGCGCGAATATGTATAGAGAGAGCGAACATCCGTGGAGTGTATTCTCATGGCGGCGGCCAATATATTTATATTGAAATGTTCTTCATATATACTTAGAGCATGCACCTTTTTCCGGATCCATTGATATTAAAGTCCATTATTATTCGCCGCCGCCGTCGCCTCGACGTCGTTACCGCTCTCGCACGTTTCGCGCAACACTGTATAAGCATCCGGAAAAACCGCCGCCGCCGCTGCCGCTGCTGCTGCTACCGCCCCCGCAACTCGCGCGCGCTCTCCGCAAATGTACAAGAGAATAATAAAAATTCGTGCCAATAGACTCGCATTAATCATCTCCACAATATTAGCTACTGCTGTAATTTATAAACGAGAAATGCTCCATTTCCAAGTACAAAGCACAATGTTGCCCCTTTACTGTGCGAATTCCTTGCTCTCCTTACTTCTTCTTTAAGTATTTGCACAACTGTAGGCTGCTGCGCTGCCGATATATTTTCACTTGGAACGTTTCCTTCTTCTTATTTTTCTTATTTTCTAATGTTTGTTTTGGTCGTTTTACTTCGTGTGCTTGATTTATTATTTTTTAATGATCGGTTTGTTTCGAATTTTCTATAAATTTCACTCGGAAAAGTGAAAAATTTGTTATACTAAATTATTATTGATTTATTACGATGATTGTTAATGTAATGATCAATTTATATTGTTTTATTTTATAGTGATTAAAAAAAATGTTGGGACAGACCATTTTTATATTTTGATTTCATAAATATTTGCAAAGCCATCCTTATGACCACGTCCATTTATACCAGAAATTTAAATTAACTTTGATATTTTTAAAACTGTCTTTTAAATCTTAATTTTTTTTAAATAATGGCGATGTTATGAAAAAAGTTTTTAATGTACACTTTGTCAAAAATTTGTGTCTTAAGAAAAAAGTCATATCTTTGCAATTTCTTTTTTGAGAATAACATAAAAAGTATTAATCGTAGATTTATCAAATTAAGCAATTCTTTTAGGTTGTTTTCGACAAATAACTAAATTAAATAAAAGGAATCAAAATACGAAAAGAAAATTGGGGTGTCGCATTAATAATATAAAAATTAATATCAATTTCCGGTATAACAGAAAGCGATCAAGTGCGGAAAGTATTTTAAGTCAGTAGAATGTTAAGAATAATTATTATTTCAAAAAGAAAAAAGTCAATGTTCTAATCATGTTTTCCCGAAACAGTTAACTTAAAAATTGAAATAATAAAAATTCTAATGGGTAGTGGTGTTTGGGTAGGCATCCCCATCACCATGGCAGAAGGACCTTCGGGTCGATAGCCTCCCTGTGCTCAAAGCACAGAAAAATACAAATAC